>RJWJ010008246.1:0-54211 GCA_004363605.1 Indri indri | reverse complement strand
TTATAAAATGAATGACATTCTTCTATTTTTTTGTTTTCTATCACAGACAACAAATGTTTTTAAAAAATTTTAAAATTGTGGTAAAAAATACTTAACATAAGATTTACCATCTTAATCAGATATCAAGTTCTTATGATTTTAAAAATATGATAAAAATATTAAATTATAATTTTTTTCTGCATAAAATCTTTGGCAGGAGTTGGCAAATGGGGGGTGGAGGAGGAGTGTGGATAAAGGTCTCAAACAATGCAAAGGCAATTCTGATCAGAACAGTGCCCCAGCCACTGAGAAACCCCACTGCACCCAATAACTTTTAAGAATTCCAGAGAATATGCAAAGCTGTGAAAAGCAGAAATTACTAAGGGTAGTGGTTTCTAAGCACTTCAGCTCAAGGACCTCTTTTACTATTAAAAAATGAGGACCCTAAGAATGTTTTAATTTTTTTATGTGAGTTTTAACTGCTACATTAGAAATTAAAACTGAGAAATTTATGTAAAAATAGCAATACACCCATTTTATGATAACGCAATTTTATTTTTAAGGAAAAATAATCATTTTCTAAAACGAAACAATGAGAAGAGTGGTGCTGGTCTACATTTTTGCAAATCTCTTTATTATCTAGCTCAGTAGAAGACAGCTGGGTTTTCACGAATCTGCTTCTACAGTAAAGCAGGTATAATGGAAGACAGCTAACAAGAGCACAGCAGAAGTACAGTCTGGGTTAATAATGCACATACTTAGATACTAAACCTACTAACTTAGAAAATTTTGGAAAACACGAGAATGTATAAACACACATTCTCTTTGTGCTTTAATAGAGTATGAATTATGGCGTCATCACACATTACACAGTCTCTGGAAAATGCCAGAAAAAATTCATGAGAAAATGAATAAAAAAGGCAAACAATTTCTTAGTATTATGATGCTCAGGGACCTCACAGGGGTCCAAAGACCACACTTGGAAATCACTGGCTTAGGGTAACGAATTCTGAGACCAAACTATGCCTAGGTGAAAACCTCCTTTAATACTTTCTCACATCTCCCAAGAATACTGCATTTTTTAAATTTGACTTTTTTTTTTTTGGCAGCTTGGAATTCTATTTGTATTAACAGGGACTCGGCTGGGCCTAATGGCTCACACCTGTAGTCCCAGCTACTCAGGAGGCTGAGGCAGGAGGATCACTTGAGCCCAGGAGTTAGAGGTTGCTGTGAGCTGGGCTGACGCCACCTCACTCTAGCCCAGGTGATGTAGCGAGACAGATCAAAAAAACAACAAAAAAAACAGGGCTCTCTTAAGAACAAACAAAAACTTCTGGAACTAGGGAAGGAGGAGCACTGTTACCACCTTTACATAAATCCGATTATTTTCTTCTCACTCTCAGCTGAGAGCTGCTGTGCCACAGAAGTCACACTCTGACAGAGAAAACTTAGCTCATCTTAGAGCACGGAGTACTTTTGGGAGGGAAGGGATTTAGCTGGTAGGCTGCATGCAAGCACACCTAGGACACACGAAGTTTCCATCAAGCATCAGCAGAGAGGGCCAGGTAAATGTGAGAATGCCAGAGAAGTTCCACCCATACAGACATCTTGTACAGGCTCAGCCTCCTACCCAGGAAGGAAGAAATACTGTGTTTCTTTATTCCAATTGCACCTCATGGCTCCCTACTCTCAGGTAATATTTTTGTACGAAATTCTAGAGGCACAAAGATTAAAGAGTTTCTATAGAAAATGAATTCCATGGACCAAACAGCTGACTTTAAAATAAACTTTCAGAATACTCTATTAATTGCCCGTATTTGTGGGTCCCCATTAAGATCCTAATCCTTAACTACCCTTGGACCACGTTATTAATAAACACTTCTCATAGCAGTTGTGGCACTAACTGGCACACAAAACTTATTTCATGAAGTCCTACAAAGAGAATTTACTGTGTTATTCATCAGTTTTGAAACTACAGCTAATGCAAGAAAAATCTGAGAGAAGTAGGCAAAAAAATCCCAAATGGAAAGTAAACAATTTTAAACCAAAATGGAAAATCTTTTTTGGCAAGAATGGACAACTACATTTAAGATCTGTCCTAAAACAAAACAAAAAAAAACCACAAAAACTTTTAAGAAATTAAAGCATTCCTTTCTATGCCTGGTTTTTTCAGTTTCCATTTTATTGATAATTTAGAGCCATATTTAAGCGTGTGCATTCTTAAGATGTATTTACATAAAGAGCCATACTATATGGTAGTTATAACTTCTGTAGATTTTCCATTATTTTTAAAAAAAAAAAAAACCTAAAAGAGAAGAATATTAAGGACATTTAAAAAATACTTACATGCTGAATGTAAAAAAGGTAACACACATCCCAGGAAATTCCAAAGGTTGTGAGGGAGGAAGCAGAAAACACAAATTTCATTATTTGATGGTAATAATTATAACAATTTTAAAGACTGAAATATAAATATTACATACCTTTACAACATCAACCCAGTTCCAACCTCGAGGAAGTTCCCCTTTGTGATCTATAGGATAAAAATTAGCAACTTTATTTCTAAGACCAATCAGCTAGTTTAAAATTAATTATGGCTCTAATAAATAAGATTTTACATACTATTATATATAACAAATAAATTAAAAATTTAAATCACATATCACTAAGTTGGAAAAATAGTTTATCATTGTAAACTGAAAGCACCACTCTAACCTGGGGACACTTACAAAGTATTTTAGGTATATTCCCTTTTTACATTTACGGTATTTCCATTCAAGACAAAACCTGACATCAAAAAAAAAAATATGGAGGTGGGTTGGTAATGCCAGGAATAGGAGCTAATCAATTTATTAGTTTCAGGCATTTGCACAATTCTACTATTTTATGTAAGGTCACTGCTTATTTAAGTAAGAAGTTCAGTTTCATGAGTTAGTGTTTCACAAAAGGAAGCTAGGCCTTATAAACAAATGTTTGGCTTAGTTTCAAGACTGAGAGGAGGCCTGGCTAACTTACGTATTAGTTGTCGTACTCTGATGAAATATTCATTATTTAATCTTACATTCTTTAAAAAGGGTTTTAATCTGTTGGGAGTGCTAGAAAACAAGCTCATAAGAATTTATATAAGAATTAATAGTTTGCCAAGTGCTTTCAATCTTTTAACAGAATACTCAAATTTAAAGAATAGTTTCATAAATAAATACTATTTAAAAATTCTTCAATTTAAAGTGGCTTGATACATGCCATTTAGGTCTCATTTTATGAAACCTTCAAAATTTGCACTCAAACCAAGTACACTACATGAATTTTACAGCTAGGGAAACAGAAATTAACCCTGTGAGCCTTACAGGCAAGAAACTATATTACTAGAGCTCAATTTTAGATGCTAATGGTTCTTTTTTCTTTCATGCCAGTAAGAATCATATCCCGCTGGTTACTGGTTATGAGGGGTACAGAGGCAGATCACTGATTTCGGTTAACTGAAACTTACCAACAGTGCCATGACCGTCTCATTAAAGTCTAATTTAGAATGAAAGCTCCAACTCACAAACTCCTAGACTGTCATTATAGGAAGCTAATGATTTTAGGCAGGCCTCATCAAGAAGATGGAGGTAGGGAGATATTAACGAATGGGAATGATCATAGGTCATTATGTATAAAAGCAACAGGTAACTGCCATAGACGCTACATCATTCCAAAAAAGAGATTAACCAAATTCTAGAGAACAGACTATAATGGCTAATGATTTATTGCTTCAGTTGTTTATACTTTAATGCTGCTCTGACATTAGGTATAACGGGTTCCTAGATTTTTTATTTCACAAACCATTACAATTTCAAAAATGTAGTTTGGGGATCAACACAGGATTGCTATCTTTTTATTCTGCCACAAACAGACATTCTACAAAACAAAACCACTGAAAAACTATGATCCCTTTATGAAAGAAAGGGAATTTTAAACTCCCTCACCAAAATAAAAGGGTCAGTTCTTTTCAGTGAAGGGCAGCTACCTCGTACCAGCAGCACACGCATACACACATAAGTATAAATGTGCACATACACACGATAATGTCCTCATTTCCCCTGTGAAAAAGTTTACTGACCGATTATCAATTTGCAAATTTTCAGGTTAAATAAAGAAAAGGGATCAAATATTATTGTTGATAATGAAGTTTGTAATCCTCTTCTAAAGGACTCTGGTTTAGGATACACGGGAATTCTATTCTTAAATCTCTTTTTTTTAAATATTCTTAAATCTTTTTGTTGTATAAGTAACTACAAACAAAAACATTAATTTACCATGCTAAGACCTAATGGTATACCAGGCTTCATTTCAAATGAAAGCTGTATTCCAAAGAATTTTTAATAACACACACCTGCCACAGAGGTAAACAAATAGGAAAATCCCAAATATGTCAGAGCATATAACCAGGATACACGTTTTTGTGTATTATTTGTATACTAATGTACCTCAATCTCAAGACTCATTTATAGTTACTTTGCCACTCAGCTACCTTCTTTTCAATGGTTATCTCTTATGATGAAATAGTAGTAAATATGTTCAGTATATATTTGTGACCCAAGATGTCTCTGATCCAAATGTTCCAAAAATAGAGAATTAACCTTCTAAGTCTATTTATTAAGCACCCATATCATACTAAAAAGCAATCCATTTATCTGGGTTGTAAAAGAAAAAAAATAAAACAAACCTGTTTTATCTGCCAGCTTACGTTTCTGGGCTTTTGAAAGTTGCTCTTTTTTGTCTTTTTTCTTACTTGATGAGGCTGTATTAGGAGTTTCAACTGAGATCATATTGCTCATTGATGTCTATAAAACAAAATAATTTTTAGACTCATGCCCTAAAAATTACTAAATAACACTAAATATATAATAGCTATGTCCTCAAATGGATTGATAATTTTTAGATTTATAAAAGAATTCATATTATTGTTACTCATTTATTAAACCAGGTGTCTTTAACACATTATTGGTTTCACTCTTGTAAAAGTTCACATTGAAGGACATAATACTAGTGCAACTGTTATAACCAAAACCCTGGGGAGGGAGATCTCATTACTAGCATTATGTTGAAGATCTGAGGTTCCAAGGTAGTTTTACAATTCGGTTAACTTGCTGTTATTTGGAAACTTAAACACGTCTTTAGAAAAATCACATGGACCTACCTAGAACATTCTGGTTCCCTGAAGAATATTTTTAAAACATTTGGGTTTGTGTAGACAGGGTTTATGATAATTAAAATTTAAAATGCTTACTACTAGGTCTAAGCATTGCTACAAATGTTTTACATATATCACTCATTTTATCCTTACCACAATGTTATGAGATAGATACCATTATGACCTCCATATTACAGATGAGGAACCGAGCACAGAGAGATTAAGAAACTTGCCCAAAGTAACACAGTTAGTAAGTGGTGTAGTAGGATTTGAACCCAGGCAGTCTGGCCCACAATCCAAGATCTTAGCTACCACCCTCTATTGCTCTTCCAGTTGCCTCTCTGGTTTCTTCCGTGTCCTGCTAGGAATGTGAAAGCCAGAACCACTCAAGTAGAAGACACGGCCTTTGCTGCCAAAGAGCTTATTCTTCTGTTCACAAGACAAAACTAAACTAATACCGACCACTGAAAGTCTTTTAGTGCATAATGTGGTGCAAAGGGGTCTTATATATATGCCTGAGGTCATGAAAGATGAATATTTCCTAAAATTATTGTATAAATAAAACAATTTTTTCTAATCAATAAAGTTTCCTTATGCCGCAACACCCTCAAATTAAACTGTGGCAAGACTACAACAAAATAAGCCTCATGGAGAAAGCATTTTCATACATATTTTAGCACTACATAAGAAACTCTTCAGCTATCTAAGCTTTAGGAAGAGATTAAGCAAATTTTAAGAATACTAGGTTCTACAAAAATCTCGATTTTAGTGGGCATAAGATGTATCCTAATCTCTGATAAAAGGTAAAAATCTAGAGAATATAACTTCATCTTCTAGGTTAAATAGGAGAAATCTAAAATTCATTGTTCTTATTTAATTCAAATGTAACTATCATTTTAAATCTAACAAAGTCTCCTTCCAATTTCAAAAAAATATTAAGTAGTAAAAATTAATTACTAGCAGAACAAAACCAAAACAACAAAGAATCAAGCAAAAAATAATCACATACTCACTGCAGAATTAATGGGATGGTGATTCTCCATGAACTGCTCTTTATTGTCCTTGGCATATTCAAACAATGTATAGGTCATAGCAGTTCCAAGATTAACTTCTACTGCCTCCTGCAACTTGGCTAATATACTCTGCTTTACAGCTGATGATCTACAATGCACAACAAACACATTGCTAAGAGAAAAGTAAAATAGAGAGTAAAATGAAAAAACAATGAAAACAAAACACTACTCACATGGTGTTGTTAAAAAAAGCGTTCATAGATATAATTGGAGGTGTTTGGGGATATGTTTCTGTCCAGGAAATCTCTATTAAGAAGGCTTTGGGATCGCCATTTTCACCTATCTGAAGAAAAGGGGAAATCTTAGGCTTGTGAAAGGTGGTAAAAAGACAGAGAAGTAAATTATGATCTTCAAAAGGATGAATTCTTTGCAATACTCATGCTTAGATCAGAAATATAATATTTTGAAAAGTTCAGGGGTACAAGCTAAGACTGAGAAGGGATGAGGGGAGTATAAAGCGAGTCTGAGCTTTAATTTAATCCTAGTCTGCCTTAACAAGGTTTAGTTTAAGCCCATGGCCTGCCTCGCCAACCAGCCCACTAGCTTTTCTAGTACCGAGTCTATGTCTTACATTTTTTTGTGTGTTTTCTCCAGTGTTCTGAGAATGAACGTAAGACATTAACTGTGGGAAACAGGAAGCAAACAGACAAAAACAATAGTCCACAAATTTGAAACACCTCATCTTTAGTCTAAATTACCCAACTGCTAAATTACAAGAGGCACAATCCCAAGAGACCAGAAAATGAAATGTAAAGCTGAGAGAAAAAAGGGAAAGACAACAGATAAGGAAAAGGAATGCCTTCAGTTGAACAGCAATTCTTGAATAAGATAAAGATGTCTTTTGTTTCTTTTGCTACCCCAATTTTTTATTTAAAAAAATTTTAACCTTAAAGAAAAACTGAAATAGTACAATGAACACTCATTGACACTTATCTGAGTCACCAAATGCCTTTTGCCACATTTACTTTATCTTTCCCCCGCTTCACCAGAGAATCAAAACGTACTCCCCTGATGTGATTTTTTTCCTTTGGTTTTTGTTCAACCATTTGAAAGTAAGGAAATGTCCTAATACATTTATGGGTAAATCATCCTAAGAAAAGGACATTCTCCTTTATAACCATAAGACCATTATCATACCCAAGAAATTCAACACTGATACAAAAATATTACCTCATACATAAACCACATTAAAAATTCACCAATTGTATCTGAAGTGTCCTTTAACAGACATCACCCCCAACCCCACAAATCCATAATCCATTCAAGGATTATAGATTGCATTTAGTTGTCATGTCTCTTTATTCTGCTTTAATTAATAAAACAACAGTCCCCAGCCTTCTCCCTTGCTTTTTAAATATCTTTTATGACAAAATAAATCCAGCCCAGTTTTCTTATATAATGTCCTCAGATGTAGACCGATTGTTTCCTATGTTCAGATTCAAATTAAACATTTTTGATTAGGAAACTTCATAGGTGATGTGGTCCATTCTCATTGCGTTATGTAAGGAGGCAGACAAGATCTTTTGGAATCATCATTGGTGACACTAAGCTTCATCACTTGGTTAAGGTGATATTCCCCAGATCTCTTCAATGTAAACCTTTTCATTTTATAATTAAGAAGTAACCTGTGGGGAAACACTACAAAACTGTGTGAATACCTTATTTCTCAACAACCCTTCATCTAAAAATTTTAGCGTTCATTAATAGTCCTTGACTGAACCAATTATTACAGTGGTGGTGGGAAAATGATGATTTTATAATAAAACCATGGAATGCTTTATGAATTAGCATCTCATCCTTGTTCTGGGTTATGCTAATCTCTACTGTGTTATTTTTAGTACATACATTACTTTAAAAATATATTTTTAAACAGCAATAAGATTTAAAAATTTTTCGCCCAAATTATTACTTGATTCACTTTTATTTTCTGACCACTGACTTTTCCTCCCCATCCTTTCACCCTCAATCACACTCTTACCAACATGAGGCAAGGCTCAGAAATCCTATCAAATAAACTTCGGGATCTGTTGATATACCTGGTTAAGGTGATTATCTGCATAATGGATTTAACTGGCTTATGCTTGTGTTTTAAATAGAGGTAATTAAAAAGTGATAAAAGTTACTTGCTTTATGCAATCACTAAGTCCTTACTCACGGAGCATTTAGGAACAAACTGTCATATGCCTCACACTGTGCTAGGTACTGAAGATACAAAGATAGAGACATCACATTCCTATCTTCAAGGGAGACAGATGTTTAGATGACTCACTAAATTGCAGCATGAACATGAAAAATAGTTCAGATGAAAACAAAGCATGAAGAATGAGGAATGGTTAATTCTGCTTAAAAGTCAGAGCAGAGATAGGAGACATGGCCCAAATATGTACAGAGGAGGCTTGAGTTAGGCCTTAAAGCAGCAGCAGGATAGATAATGTATGAGAGGTGAGGGAAAAAGCAAACAATGTGTCCACCAAAGGCATAGAACTAAAAATAAAATGCAGGGGAAATTTAACAATCCATTATGTCTAAGGGATGTTGGTGAGTGGGAAAGTTTGGAGGACAGTTAGAAACAAACAGAAGGATTTTAAGTGTCAAGCTGAGGAATTCAGTCCGTGGGCAAGAGGAACCTGTGGAGAAACCTTTTTAAATAAGAGAATGGGATGACTACTTCAGCGTTTCAGAGAGCCAACTATTATTAATAACAGTTCTGTTGGAGGACTAATGGTGGAGTGTAAGGAGGAAGCTAAAGAAAGAACTAAACCGGGGAAGTCCTTTGGGAGGCTACTAAACTATTCTATATGAGAACTGAGGGGTCTGACTTAGAACACAGGCAGAACTCTCCCCAGGTCCTGTGACTGCGAACACACTGCCTCCTAATCTCATGTCTCATTCCTCTTGAATCCATCCTATGGGTCACATCGGAGCGTCCATGGTACAGCACACATACGCGTCCAGAGTATTCTGCATACTCCACTCAATAAATAACTGCTGTTGGTAATAGAGACAATTAGGAAAGTACAGGGAATTCTCAATCTCCCTATTGCTAATGAAGAGTGTGGCAGTGGCAGGGCAAGTCAGGGGTGGCAGTTGGATTCAAATAGAAGGGTCTAGGGCCTAACTCCATCGTAACTTTGGCCCTAAAACATCCCCTGATTACTATATACATGGTGATGGTGTCAGGATTGTTCCCTTGAAAGGGAATTGAGAAAAGCTGAGCAGGGAGGAGAGTATCCAAAGGAAGTGATTATAAAGAATTTATTTCTTGTGACAGTCTATAATAAACCATGTGTAAGGATTTTTATTTTATTTTTTTATATTTATTTTATATTTTTTATTATCTTATCATCTTTTCCCCATGTCCCCAGGCAGCTGCATCACCCTTGACAGGTGAGGCAGCCACAGGACCGGGAATATTTCTCTGACAGATGGAAAAAGCACCGCCTGGGGCTGCAGCTGGGTGTAGATTGAGTCTGCGAACAATTTATTTTAAATGGTGACAACAGTAATAACTGTAAATCTTTTACAAAACTTTCCTATTCCACTAATATTTATAATCATTTGAATAGATGGTTTATATTATTTATTTACAAAATAAAATACTAATACTGTTTTATCTTAAAAATCAAGTTATGAGTAACTCCCATTTTAAAGAAAAATCTACGTTTCACATATGTAAAAAATGCCCACACATATTTAGAATACAGAATTAAGAAAAGACCAACTTTTCTTGCCTGTATCATATGGAAGTAAGAAGAAGACTAGGCTTGGAATAGATATCTGGATTTTAATCCTGATATTTACCAATATCAGCTGTGGAAGCTTAGGAAACTACGACTGAGAAGTTACCTTGAAAGATAAAATTACACAATTTTTAAGGTTTCTTCCATTTCTAATATTTTACAATTCTGTTACAATAAGAACAAGCTTATCTTTGTTTTTAAAAAGTTTCTGAATTAAGTTTTCACATGTTAAAAATGATTGATGACAGGGCGATGTTTCCATTTAAATGCTTCAGAAAATACAAAGACATAATAAATTTAAACAATGAAGTTTAAAAAACAAAATAAGCATTTTTAGCAACCTGTAGTCCTTTCTAGCATGGTAGCAAGTGCTCCTATTCATGCCGTCTTACCCTATACTGAAATGAAACCGGACTTAATTCCCGGAAACTTTCGTCTCCTTCATAAATAGAACGTAATGCTTCTAGTTCCATCTGAAAGAAAACAATCAAATGAGTTTCATTTAGTGGTATAAATGATTTACAAACAGAGAGTTTTCACTTTCCCATTCGAGCCCACTCAACTATGTAAAACCTGGCTAACTTATACGGCCTTAGATGCTTATATTAATAACATATGTGCATGTACCAACTTATCACAATACTACTACTATTTAATAACACTTATTTTAAAACTATGTGCCAGACACTGCTATGCATTTTACATTTTATTATCTTATTTAATTATCAAATCAATCCTGTCAAGAAGACTATATTTTCTCCTACCAACCAGGGAGGAAAATAAGAGTCAGTTTAAAGCAACTCTAGAGAAAAAGGATGACAAGGATCTACTGAAGACGGGAGAAAGGACTGCATGGGAAAACGTAACCAGTAATCCTTGCAAATATTTCTTAGAACATTGTGGTGTTACAAACAAGAAGTTCAATCATTGTGATCATGGACAAATACCTGAGAAAGGAAGCAAAGAAAGACTGCACTTGGGCGCGTTTTAGTTTTCAAAAAGATGCATCTCGTGAATTGTATAAACTAAAGATGGTGAGCTTAATCTACACGGGCAAAATTTTAGAATAGATTATTAAAGAAACAGTGTATAAGGACCTGGGTGAGTAAGAAGCAGTCCCTAAGACCTAGCAAACATATGAAAACCAAAATATATTTAAATAACCCTTCTTAGAGAGGTAACTTGGTTGGTACATTAGGGAAAGTTACAAAACATGGACTATCTAGATTCCAGCAAGGCTCCACAGGTTCCTCTTGCTATCTTTACAGAAAAAAATACAGGCATTCAAACTGGATTCAAGAATAATTAAGAAGATTAGGCTGGAACAAATACCTTTACTCAAAATATATGCAACTCCTTCTGTCCTTAATTCTTTCCTTTTTTTTTTGAGACGAGGTCTCGCTTTGTTGCCCAGACTGGAGTGCAGTGGTGTCGTCATAGCTCACTGCAGCTTCAAACTCCTGAACTCAAGGGATCCTCTTGCTTCAGCCTCCTGAGTAGCTGGGACTACAGGCATAAGCTACCACACTGGGCTAAGTTTTTCTATTTTTTGTAGAGATGGGGACCTCGGTCTTGCTCAGGCTGGTCTCAAACTCCTGGCCTCAAGCAAGTCCTCCGCCTCGGCCTCCCAAAGTGCTAGGATTACAGGCATGAGCTGCTGCGCGCGGCCCCTTTCTCATAATTTAATTAATGACTTGGACAGGAAGAAAATAGAAGGCAGGTTTATTAAATTTGTGGATGATAGCCTGATGGGATAGGGAATAATGCTGGTGGCAGAATAAGATTTCAAAAAATCCTCAAAAAACAAGCTAATGATGAAATTTACCATGGCAAATAGAACTTGTACTTAGACACCTAAATACACAAGCATAGGATTAAAGACTTTGTATAAAATACTTAAAGGGTTTCACTTGACAGTAAATCTAACTGTGGAAAACAATGTGATGCCACAACTTTTAAAAAGGACATAAACTTAGAATCTGTCCACAGACACATGATTTCAGGTTAGTGAAGGAACTAAAATGTATGGACTTACGAAGAAAAGCTAAAAGGAACCATTTCCTCTGAGAAGAGTTCTGAAAAACTGGGCAAGAAACTGTCTCCAAGGATCTGAATATCAACCATGTGGAAGAAGAATGGAATTTTCTTGTTAAAATGGTGATTCCTGGGCCCCACCACAGAAATTTGATTCAGTAGGTCTGGGGTGGCATGCAGGCATCTGTTTTTCTAACAACTACCCAAATGGTTCTAAGGTGATGTTTCCATGGGTCAAACTTGGACAAACATCACACTGTATGTTCTTTGCTTTGCAGAGAAACAGACTATTAATGTCTTAGCTTAGAAACTCACCTGGCAAGAATATTTTAGAAGGGATTCAGCTATCACTTAGCTTGTTGAACTTTGGGTCCTTTAAAGGTAACTGCCAATCCAGAGGTTCTGTTATATTTATCGTGCAAAAGGGCATTCAAGCAATATATTCTAAATGAACGGTGAACTACTTACCTACTATCCAAGGAGACTTGGGTTCCAGTCCTGATTCTATCACATACTCACTGTGCACCCCAGGACAATCATTTTACCTCTGTAGACCCTTTTCCTCATCTGTACACGTAACAAAGTAAGAAGGTTCCCCTACAGATGACCCGTAGCATCCCCTCCAACTCTAATATGTGATTCAATGGCAAAATGGCATTTCACAAGAAAATATATGAGTATAAACCATATAATTCAGTTGGTACATGTATGCTCAAAAAGGATTCGTCTTCACCCGAGAACTACAGATGGGTAAATGATTTCACCGAACAATATGGACCGAAACCAGAGACACTAGTGTCATTTTTCTTCCACGAGAAATTTAACTATCAATTAATACTCTCTCCACTAGTCAACAGACTTTAAAATATAAAGGTGCTCGGATTCCAAATCAGCATAACTCAGTACACAAGCGATAAACAAACACACGGGATATAAAGAGAGCCAAGAGCACCCGGGTCGTCCACCAAGGACGCTCGCCTTGTTATTAGGAAACAGAGAGAGACTCCCGAGTTTGCAAAAATGAAAAATTCCGGGGCCGGGGAGACAGAGGCACCTATCCGTTCACGCAAGCTTGTCGCCTCCTCGCGAGGCGCTGGTCACCTTGGGGCACCCCCCCCCCGCCCCGCCCTGAGGGTTCCAGGGGCGAAGGGCACGTGCCGGGCAGCTCGTTCGGACACAAGGTCTTACCCGGGGCTCGGCAGCTCAGCCATCCTCCCTCGGGGCTGGGGCCCGCGCCCGCGCAGGAAAGGGGGCGCCCAGCCCGGGGACTCACCTCCTGGTCCTCGTTGGCACTCATCGCGCCGGTCGCCGGGTGTCTACCAGGCGGACGGCGTTCGCGACAACGCAGAAAAAGCGAGGGCAGTGGCCCCGAGGCCGGGACGTCCCCCTTCCGCGCCTCGGCTGCGGGGGCGACACCCACAGACGCGAAGACCGGGCGCCCCGGCCCTCGGCTGCGCCCAGCCGCCGGCGGTGGGCTGCGGGCCCAAAGGCTGCGGCAGGTGGGGCGCCCGAAGAGGCTGCAGGGTGGCAATGGCAGAGGCTCCACCCACTCCTCCTTCTAGCTTCTCCTATTGGCTTCTTGTATCCCCGCCCCCAACTCTTTCTCCTCTAGGAAATGGAGCGCCTTCCTTACGTGTTGAGGAGAGGCGTAAAGTTCCGGGACAGCGATTGGTTTAGAGCTATGTCACTCAGGCCCAGAAAGTACTTCCTGTGTCAGTGGAGGTGGGAACAGGGAAGTCAAGCCTACTAGAGCCGGCTGTGGGCTTGTGTCTGCACGGACGGGCCCCGGCGCTGCGAGACGTCGCTGTCTGTCTCCCCTCGTCCTGTACGGACTGGCGGCGACCGGCCACAGCTGCAGCGGGCCCGGGGCGTGGGGCCTGGGTGAGTCCGGGCCGGGGGCCTGTGTGGCTAGGCGAGACCGCCGAGGAAGAGAGCTAACTCTTAACAGTGCTGGTTTGGGGGCCTGCGTTTTCCTACCTCGTCGATGGGTGCAATCCTGTCACTTTTCCTTCAGCCCCAAAGAAAAGCCATACCTATTTCTAGTGCTTCGAGGTTTAAGATGAGGGGAAGAGAGGAGGAAGATTTCGTCTTTCTTTAGGGCTGCAAGGTTATTTCTCCTCCTTTCCTCATTGGAGCTACCACAGCAAAATACTGCGACCCTGGGGACGGTATCTTTTCCTGCGTTGGGTGGTTGCTTCACATCCTCAACACAGGCTCCCCCAACCCCCACCATTTCGGCCCCAAACTGTCGTTCCTCTTTTGATCGTTTTGTAGTTGGACATCTCTGAATCCAGTTCTTAGTAGCCTTGTGTCATACACCCTGAATCTCCAGTTCATTAAAAAATAGTAGCCACATTATTTTTTATTTGCTACTTTAATTGGGGTACTTTTCTTATCTTTCATGCCAGCTTCCAGATTACTTCCCTTGCACTCCCATCCAGTATGCACTGTCTATATCTGCACCTTCTATATCTGTGTCATAGTTTCGTTGGTTGCTCCATTGGCTTCTTCCAGGAGACCTGGAAATTTCTCCTTCCCAGGCGGTCATCGAGATCGATTCAATTTCTGCACCTGTGCTTTACCGCTGTTCTGCCCATTCTCATCCCTTTGCCACAGAATAAGCACGACCATTTCAAGTGCTAAAGCTTTTAAGAGAGAATGTGACAAGAATTTCTGATACAATTTTCATGGAGTAATTTTGGGACAGATTTGCCATAATTTGGAGCTGTGCTGTTTAGTACGATAGCCAGTAGCCACATGTGGCTATTGAGCATTTCAAATAGGCTAGCCTGAATTGAGATGTGCTACGCGTGTAAAATACACACCAGATTTGGAAGACTTAGTACATAAAAAGGCAAAATGTGTCAATAACTTTTATATTAATGTCAATATAATATTTTGGACGTAGTGTACTGGATTAAATAGAATATTATTAAAATGAATTCCACGTGATTTTTTTTTACTTTTTAATGTGACTGCTAGAAAATTTTAAATTATTCATATGGCTCGTACTGTATTTCTGTTGGATGGCACTGACTTAAAACATTATAAGTTCCCCTTATTTCTGCCCCATATTCAAAGACTACAGCTATTTCTTTTTTTTCTTCTTTGATTTTTTTTAAATTTTGTTTTTATTTTTTTTATTATGTCCATTTTTAGCTATTTCTTTTAAGCCTCTGGGGTTATCAAGGGAAATGAGCTCTTGTCTGCACTCTGGTATTAAGCAAAGTTACCCATATTGTATTTTGACCATCTCTTTTTTTATTTTCAACCCAAATTCCCTAGAACTGGAATATTCTTCTGAACATGCAATTCTTTGCCCTCATAACTTAATCTTGTGCTAAAAATGTTTAAATAATTCTAAAACTGCTATCTGTTGTAAACATGTATCATTTCTGGCAAGCTTTCCAAATCATTTATTCAATACCCATGTTCTCTCAGTACACCAAAACCTTAATAGTCTTTACTAAATTAACGTTTCTGTTAAAAATATTCCATGTTTTGGGGATCAAGTGTTAGCCTAAGTGCACCTCACTTTTCACAAAGATTATATTTGAATTCTGTATAATATACTAGTGGAGATTACCTTTTAAAAGAAATTACCAGGTTTAGGCTGGGCACAGTGGCTCATACCTATAATCTTAGCACTCTGGGAGGCCAAGGCAGAAGGATCACTTGAGGTCTGTAGTTCTTCTAGACCAGCCTGAGCAGGGGTGAGACCCTGTCTCTACTAAAAATAGGAAAAATGAGCTGGGCACAATGGCATGCACCTGTAGTCCCAGCTACTCAGAAGGCTGAGGCAGGAAGATCGCTTGAACCCAGGAGTTTGAGGTTGCATTGAGCACCACTGCACTCTACCTGAGGTGACAGAGTGAGACTCTGTCTCAGAAAAGAAAAAGAAAAGAAAATATTAAGTTTGTTTGTTTTGGTTTTTGAGACAAGGTCACACTGTGCCACCTAGGGTGGAGTGCAGTGGCCCGATCATAGCTCACTGCAGCCTCGCCCTCCTGAGCTCAAGCTGTCCTCCTGCCTTGGCCTCCCAAAGTGCTAGGATTACAGACGTGAGCCACCAAGTCTGGCCCTGAAATTATTTTTAAAATATGAAATAAGGGGCCGGACGCGGTGGCTCATGCCTGTAATCCCAGCACTCTGGGAGACCGAGCAAGAGCAAGACCCCGTCTCTATTTTTATAAATAAAAAATAAATAAATAAATAAAAAATAAAATAAGTAAAAGGAAATAAAAAATGAATAAACATTTTTATATAATTGCTTTTCTAAAGTCAAAGCATACTGGATTCTTAGTCCATAATAAATGGACCCCTCAGAGAAACATGTTCTTGATTTATAATAAAGTTGTACTTTATTATATATGCAAGTCAATAATTATTTTACTTTTATTATTTATAGTTGACATAGGTCATGTGGACCTATTTTAAACTGATCACCTTCCTGCTTTCTTGGTCTGCTCATTTCAAAGTTCTGTGTGCATTTTGAGACATTCCAGAAAATACTGACTTGTCTTAAAATTGACTATAACATTTTAATGTGAAGATTTTTTAAAAGTTTAATATAGTTATTACATTTTAATAGGTCCAATTGAAGTATTAAGGTTTTCCCTTTTGCTCTCTTCTGTTTGCTTGATGGTTTCCAGAGACCTTTTGCCTTTTTATGATTTTCAGATGACAGAGGTTCATATGTTAGAAATAGATATGAGTTTTTTCTTTAACCAATTATAAATGTATTAACATTTGTATTTCAGATTTTTTGTGGCACCTTAAATATGAGCCCCACACAGTGGGACTTCCCTGTGGAATTATGTTGTCGGCCTATGGCTTTTGTTACTCTTACGGGCCTGGATGTAGTTTATAATGCTGTCCATCGGGCTGTCTGGGATGCTTTCTGTGCCAATCGGAGAGCTGACCGGGTACCAATTTCTTTCAAAGTGCTCCCAGGCGACCATGAGTATCCCAAATGTAGACCCAAGGTAATGACATTATGATTGCGTGTATTCTTTCCTCTCTCTATATATGCATGTGTATGTGTATCTATTTTTTGTACCTATTGTCTGTGTTAGAAAACCTCAGAGTTTATCAAGACAGTGGTTACAGTGGTGCACAAAGAAAGCCTTAGGCATTTTCATGTAATATACTATGTATATGTTTAATAATAGTTATTGTTTTAAAACCCCAGAGGAATAGTTACTTTATAAAGCTTTCTATCCTGTGAGCCTAGGTTTTTTTCCATTGGTAGGAAAAAATCCCAAGTCTCCATAATTTTAACATAGCCCTGTCTAAAAGGAAGGTCTCATATTCCCCATGATCATTACCAATATCATAGAATCCATGGTCTTTGCAATTTGGCTCTTTTTTTTTTTTTTTTTTTAATTTGGCTCATTTTCACACATATTTTTTCAGCACTTGCTTTGTTTTAGGTACCTGGAACCATGTAATATGCTGGTGATGATGAATTAAATAAGATGGATTCTCTGTCCTTGGGGAGTTATACATAAACCAAAACAGTTTATTCAATGTGGAATGAGGAAAGGTATTAAGTTCCAAACTGACTTTTAAGGTGAACAACATAGTAGAGATTAATTTATCTTAGAAAAGTAATTGTTATAAGGATGATAGTAGTAATAATAGCAGCATACATAGTTCATGGTTCTTACTTTGTGAAGTTTACTGTTTTAAGCAATTTATCTATATTGATTGATATTTATTATCTTATGAGGTTGGTTTGAAAGTTAGGTAACAAGACATTGATCAAAACAAACTCTCCCACCCCAAGCCCCCCCCCCCACTTTTTTTCTCTAGAGCAATGTTTCTGACACAGTGGGCTCTGGACCAGTTATGTCATCATCACCCGGGTATTTATTAGACATGTAGATGCCAGGCCTCCTCAGTTAGTCTCTGGAAGGGCAGGACCTGTGGATTTGGTCACCAGCTGATTATTTTGCTTATGTGTTTAAGACTCATACACTGGAGATGCCATTTCATATGCCCAGTGCTAGAAACTAAAGCTGTCTGAAATCATGCAAGTAATGCATCCCTGGCGCTGGCCCTTACACGTTTGTTTTTCTTTTTTTTTCTTTTTTGAAACAGAGTCTCACTGTGTTCCCCGGGCTAGAGTGCCGTGGCGTCAGCCTAGCTCACAGCAATCTCAAACTCCTGGGCTCAAGCAATCCTTCTGCCTCAGCCTCCTGAGTAGCTGGGACCGCAGGCACGCGCCACCATGCCCGGCTAATTTTTTCTATATATTTTTAGTTGTCCGATTAATTTCTTTCTATTTTTAGTAGAGACGGGGTTTCGCTCTTGCTCAGGCTGGTTTCGAACTCCTAAGGCTCAAACAATCCGCCCGCCTCGGCCTCCCAGAGTGCTAGGATTACAGGCGTGAGCCACCGTGCCCGGCCCACATTTGTTTTTCTTTAATATGATGTTTGTGTCAAAAAAGGCAAGTGGCCCAGCACAACTAGCTCCCTTTCTCCTTTAATTCTCCAATTCAGTATGCTTTTCATTTTCCCATTCCTGGTTCTTTCCTGAGTCCCCACTTTATTTTGTGTCAGGCTTCCTATTGTCTTTGTCTTTCTCCTTACTTGAAGTAGACATTGGACCAACATGAACTGGCGTAGTCTGAGTCAGTGCAGGTGTTTTGGAAGTAATTTGAGGTTTCAGCTGCGTTCTTCAGGGGTAGCAGTCAGATCTACTGCATCCTCTTTCTGCTACGTGGTGCTTAGTGCTGACACCCAAGTGACTGCTCTTCTGTATTTAAGAATTGTCCTTTACTTTTTACTTCATTCACAAGTGAGCTGAAATGCCATTATGGCAATATGTCTTCAAAACAAAGCCATTTTGGATTTTAGATAATGTATTATTTGAGCAGTTTTACAAGAACAGAAACTGGAATGGTGAAGAATATAAGTAGAATTTACCTGAAAACAGGCTAGATACTTTTTTTTTTTTACAAGGTATCTGAGAGCCTTGAACGTCATTAGAAACTCTTTGGCTTTGGTCATTGTTTTTTAAATGGGAAGAAGTATAGCGACTCCAGGGTTGAGATTCTACCTCCAACACTTGCTAGCTCTTGTTTAATTTCTGTAAGCCTCAATTTCCTAATCATAAAGATGGGTGGTGTATAGATTGAATGAGACAAATGCACATAAAGTGCCTGGCACTCAGTAACAGGTGGTTTCTGCTGCTGCTGTTATCAGATAACTTTTCAACTTTTGCCAATGTTTGCAGAGAACTTCGTATGAATGGTACATTCCTAAAGGGATCTTAAAGACTGGTTGGATGAATAAACATCTGAATCTGGTGCCAGCCCTAGTGGTTGTGTTCTATGAACTGGACTGGGACGAACCTCAGTGGAAAGAAAAGCAGTCTGAGTGCGCCACCAGAGTGGAAATAGTCAGGTATGATCTTCTCTGTTTTTCAGGTTGGCCATGTTAATTTGCGCATGTCTGTTATTTACTAATATTTCTTAAAGGCAACTGAGGACTGTTTAGACTATAGTGGTCACTTTGGGGATCACTAATCTCTAATGAATCTTGTTCAGTTCTTAACAGGGACCGTAAATATTGACTATATGATGTCCGGTATGTGAAGAAATTTAGAAGACAAATTGGTCTGGATTTGCAAATGTTTTTTCTTACATTTACAGTCTTTTTTGGAGACATAATAATTTACTATTTAGTCCTATAAAACACTTTTGCTTTGTCACTCTTTCAGTTTCAACACAATGAATTCTTTTGGATAACTACTCTGTAATGTATCACTATAAAGAAATAAGGTGTGTTATAACTTCTGCACAAAAGTATATATTCAGCTTTTGCTTTTACGGCAGATTTTTGAGGCTTAGAAGATGTGAGATTATACTTTTAGAATTTAAATCATTGTGACGTATGTGTTATTTGTGTGCAGGAAAAGATTTTCTCTGATCTTAGTTTTTTAAGTTGATATTTATTTTTAGTTGAATTTTCAAGCTTGTATTTTAATGTAAAGTTATGAATACTTTTTTTAAAGTTAAAATAATTTGATTAATTTTATTATTGTTTCCCCATTGCAGGCAAAGTTTACAAGGAAGAAACACAAAAGTTGCAGTGGTTCTAATTCAGAAGAAAACCCCGTTGCCCCCAGGTATCAAAAGGCTAATTAATTATTTACTTGTTTTTTTAATATTGTTTTATACCTCCAATTCTTATTATAAGGAGGTAGATTTTTTTTTTAGTGTTTAAATCTTTTATGCACTCAGTTATGGGGCTGATAGTGTGTTAACTTTAAAAAGTACCAATAATACATGAAAAATGCTTGTTGTAAATAATTAAAAGTAGTAAAGAATGCAGATTCTTAAGTCCTACTCCCTAAGTTTCACTTATCTCCTCATGTAGGGGGATGTGAGAGGACATGTTTAATTGAGCAAATGGTTAGTTTGCTTGATTTTTTTTAAAAAAAGAATGTAATTTACTTATGTGAGCTCTATTGGAAATTGTATACCTTATGTAATATTTTTTTACTAATTTGCTATAGGGCAAAGAAAAATGCTGTAGGATTTGTAATTTCCTCTAGGAAAATGTCTTAGTTTCAAATGCTTATTCCTTCTGCCTTCCCAGACTTTCACAGGCCGTATGTTTTTGTTTCTATGTTGAGACTTGTAGCATCCTAAACTGTTGTGGGAACCTCCTTTCATGAATTATTGCTTCCATTTTTAGTTATGTGTTTCAAATACTTATATGGTATATCTGTTGGTATTTCTCCTGGCTCAGTAAAAAATTCCACAGTGTTTTCCAAAAAAGTCTATACTGTGTAATTCTAAGAACCCCTCAGAGTTCCCAAGGAGCCCGGGAGTCCTACTGGCCTGGTGAAAAGGGGTTTGGGTTTTTATTCCTAATTATATTTTTCAGACTTGGGGAAATATTTATTTAGAAAAATACATTAATTTCTTTCTTTCTTTACCCTTGTGGGGGTTATCAACAGGAGAAGATGTCATTGCTTCAGAAAGGGCTGCAGCTTTATGCAATGCATGTGAGCTCTCAGGAAAGTCCTTGTTTGTACTGCCACACACCGACCACCTGGTGGGTTATATTATAAGGTAAATAAAGGTCTTTAAAAGTTTTTTTTTTTTTAAGTATTCATTAGGAATTGAGAAATTGGTAGCTTAGACCCATTTATTAAAAAAAAAATGCTCATGAAAAATATTCAAATGATACAGAGGATATAGGGTGAAAATAAAAGTCCCTTTTTGTCAACTTTTTAACCCTCTCTAATCCTTGAGGTAACCATTATCAGCAATTTCTTAAATTTCCTTCCAAAAATGTCTTTTTGTTTAAGAACAAATACATGTATATCTTTACAGTCCATACACACACACTTAAACATGCAAAAAATACATGTAATCATATAATACACAGTGAACTTCTATACTCATGGACACCTTTCCATATCTGTATCTAGGTCAGCCTCATTTTTAAAAAAACATGTATTTTTCCATTGTATTTTCCAGTAATTACCACATGTCCTTGCATGACATTTTTGTCATTTTATGTGAGCATGTCTCCATTTCTGGCCTCTTTTTTGCTTTCTTCTTGATATGTTGATGTATCTATTTAAATCATTTTTTAAGAAGGTCTTGAGCCCCATCATATTTTAAATTTCTTTATAAAGCCTTCATAGATAAAGGGCAGATTACCTGAGATTACAACATTATTTCAAAAATTATGTGGCTATTATCCATTGTTTTCTGGCATTTAGTGTTACAAAGAAATTTTATAGTATTACATTTTTAGCTAGGATGTATTTAGAGATGAATATTTTCATTGATTTTGACTATAAAATGATTTTCCTTTTCATTCTGCATAAGTGTCCTTCTTAATCTCAAGAACAATTTAGTTTATCTTTTGTTATTGCTTCTCTTGCATTTGTTTCTCTCTCTTTCTCAGAAGGAAAATGAGAAAATGATCTACTACAGGAGGTTAACTGGCATTCTTATTGATATATAAGTAACTTGGCTCCTAAGAAATAGAAGCATAAATTTTGAAGGAGAGAACATGCACAGGAACAGGATCAAATGAAAAGATGAATAGCAAGAAAACTTAAATGCAATTAGAAAAATAAATCTTCACACTAGAAGCAGAGAAAGTCAAATCATTCATGCTTAGGGTAACATTGGCTTAA
The DNA here is from genome assembly GCA_004363605.1 of Indri indri. Lineage (NCBI taxonomy): Eukaryota > Metazoa > Chordata > Mammalia > Primates > Indriidae > Indri > Indri indri. The sequence continues at coordinate 32,042 of RJWJ010008246.1, read as the reverse complement.
TGGCCCAGAATAAAGAGGAAAAGAATGATAAGTTTTGTTTTTTAAATGCAAACATATGACCAGTAGGGAACGCAGAGAAGAGAAGGACCAGGTATAGTTAACTGGTGGCACACGCAGACTGCTTTTCTTTCCACTGAAGGTCATCCAATCTCATGGCTGGCCTCTGACTCCCTTTCCAGGTTTGAACACTTTGTCCTTGTGCTTTGCGCTTCCGTATCTCCCTGTTCACAATGCTGTTTCTTGTCAGTATGCTTTCATACTAGCACCCACATGCCAGCTCCCCTTACTCAACTGCTAAGGCTTAGTTCACACGAATCCTTCTTTAGAAAGCTACTGCCCTCTATTCTATACCTTGCCCAATGACTCTTAACCAGGGCAGTATTACCCTCCAGGGAATATTTGGTAATGCCTGGAGACTTTTCTGCCACTTATGCCATGACCGAGGGGGTTGCTATATTGACATCTAGAACGTAGAGCCCAGGGATATTGCTACACGTCATACAATGCACAGGACAGCCCTATACGACAAAGAATTACCTGTTTCAAAATGTCCGTAGTGCTGAGATTGAGAATACTACCTTAACTATTAGTGATCCTATCTCCTTTCCTCAGCTTTCAAATTTAGTGCTTTCATGGATTCAAGAGAAACAGAAGTAACTTCTGCCCTTAACCACATATGGTTTTATTGGCGATAATGAAACATTTAAATAAGGAGTACACTGTCAGAATGACTGATGTAAAAAGCAAGTGCTCTGAGTCCATGGCCTCCAGAATGTGGATATCAGCACAGGGGTGCATATGACAATCTGTTGGGAATGAGGGAAGACAGACCCTTTTTCCTCATAGTTATGTTTTTTCTTAAGAGAAAGAAAAGTTGAATATCAGAAGATCTTCATCTTCATTGATCTGGGAGGAAGTAGCAGAGTTACTGGTGGCATCCTTATTCATGTGCGTTCAGAGCATTTTGATGTATTATGTAATGCCACAGTGCTTTGATTAATTTTTTTAAAGTGTCAAAATGTTAAAATGTTTATAAAACTTATGTAATGCATTGGAAATGATTGTGAAAATCTTTTGTATTACAGAGGTTCATTGTTCATTTCAATTAATGGTGTATTAAGCATATTTCTTTTATAAAATGATAAGTGTTCTGAATTTTCAAACCTTTCCTGTTAGGACAGTAGACTGTCAGTGTCATGTTAACTTGCAACTGTTTTAAAACCACACACATACTTTACCTTTCAAAACAAAGGTAACATTTTAATGAGTTAAGAAAACATGCTTCTCAGAGAAGTTGTGCTGTAGAGAGAACATGCTTGAAAAGGGCTCCTGAAAATAAGGAAGCAATTTTTTAGTTTAAAACTATTTTAAATAAAGAGTTTCAATGGGTCTGAACTCATTAAAATACAAAACAGCATATACAAATATATCTAATCCATGCAGTTAGGTTTTGGATCTCTGATCTTTGCCTTTCCGTAAATTAAAAATCAAAACTGCTGTAAGCATTTTGGTGGGTGGGACGATATAGAAGCACTATTTGACTCTCCCTCCTGTCTGCCTTTACTGAAAAGGCTGTAGGTGAAAAGGAAAAAGGATGTAAGGACTCCCACATGCCTGCTGCTCCTGCTTTGGCTCTTTTTAGTCCTTCATTTTCAACCTTTAGTAAAGGATCTACCTTCAGCTATAACTCCCTTTCAGGTATACAGTAGTTCCTCCCTTTGTCCCTTGAAGTTGTGTGAATGTTTTTGTGTATTACATAGTTTCCAAACTTCAGGAATGCCTCTTTCCTTTTAGACTTTAATCTGCATCTATCGTTTGGAAGCTTCAGTGTTCTTCATTGGAAAACTGGTAGCTCTGTTGCCTGGAGTGAATGCTGGCTTCTCAAAATTCAGTTGCAGTGGCTAAGATATACATTTGTATATTCTAAAAAGTGTGCTTACTTGATATGCTAGTGTAGCAGTAGTGTAGCAGAAAATGGACTCCAGGTGATCTTGGTATGAATTTTGCTAAGAGTGAACATCATGTATCTTCTGGTAATTAGCTGGAATAGGGAGTTGCTTGCAATCAAATTTTCAATCTAAATTATCTGGTAGGATAAATTAAGTTCTGTTTTGAAACAGGTCAAGTAATAAAATATACATAACTGTGTGTGTATGTGTGTATTTTGTCTAGTTCAAAACAAGTTAATTAAGTTCCTACCTTCATAAAGGAACTAGTTTAATTGTTGAGACCAAAAACATCCATGTTAAATACCACAGACCATTGCAAGTGTGAATTCTGTAATACAGTTTGTGAGTCTTACAGGAACAAGTCTCCAGACAACAAATGGATAACTGTGGCCTGGTAAGGCTTCAAGGAAGAGGAAGGCCTTGCATCTGTGCTTGGAGGTTTAGATTAGTGGGAAGGAAGTAGTGGTTATTTGGGAGCAAAGGAACATCATAAAAAAGCATGTACATTTAAAATTCAGCTAGGTTAAATCACTAAATGGGAAGACTGAATCAGTTGGATTTTCTGTTATAGGAACAAAGAAAATTCAAGGTCTGTTTCCCCAGAAGAGCTTTCTTAATTGTTTGATGTTACCTTAAAAGTATAATTTTTGAATATCTGCTAAAAGAATTGGTCTTTTCCTAACCCCCTCACATCCTGACTAGATCTGTCATTTATTTATGTTTTTGAAACAGTGTACATTTTTTTCCTCAAAAAAAAAAAAAAGTCAAATAATATAGAAGTGTGTCAATTAAAAAGTGACAGTCTTATGATACTTTTCCTATATCCAGGGATGTCCCTGTAACTAATTTGTTATATTTAAACAGTGAAAGATTTGATTCTGTATCACTTAAGTTTAGGGGAAATAATGGGACTTATCAGGCCTACTTGCTCTCAATTTTCTGTATTAACTGCCTAACAGGTGTTTTATCTCTGAGTACACATCTAGCTTAAAAACTAAAACCAAGTTTATCTGTGATACTTCCCGAGATAATATAGATCAATAATACTGATTTCTCTGTTGAGAAGGATTTTTTTCTTTTTTTTTTTTTTTTTTAATAATTCAGAATAACTTACAGACATATTTCAGGCAACCATAACATTGGACATTCTAGTCAGTGCCTTACTGTTACCCAATTGTAAAACTTTAAAGAACAGGTTTGGTTAACATGTTCCTTCAAACGTTCGGTTCAAGGTTAGAATCTAATTTTAATTATTTCCATATTTTAACATTTTTTAAATTATAGTCTTGAAAATAGAAAAAGTTTCACCTAGAAAATCCAATTTAAAATATATGGGATTTAAAAAATTTTTAGTTATACATTCTATTTTCTTTTTTTTTTTTTCCTTTGTGTGTTTTCCTTAAGTGTATGTAAACTCTTTGAATATAGGCCCCAAATTCTGTTTTATTCTGAGGGGGAAAAGAAAGGTTTTTTTTCCTTATCTTTTACCTGGCTGTGAATTCAGCTTTCTTTTATGCCGTATGCAAATACTCCTGATGCAACTTCTTTTCGCCAAAGAAAGTTTGAGTTGTTAGTCGTCTGATAGATTTTCTTTGTTTCTATGTAATCTCAAAGTTATGGAATGAAGTAGGATTTAAATCATACAAATGTTATTTTTACTTCATTTTTGCCAGTTTTTGTTTTTGGTTCTTTCATCATTAGTTTTCTTATACTTTTAAGCCCTAAATATTAAAATCACCAAAAATAGTGAAATATAATTGAGTATTGAATATTTATTCTTTTCAGACTCTTTATAAAAGTATAAAATAGTAGAAGTGAAAGTAATCTTAGAGATTACCAATTTTTACAAATTAGAAAAAGTTATTTTTATCTGTTATATCTTGTAAATAATTTTAAATGGCTTTTGGGGGGGTCTTATTTTTAGACTTTTTATCTAGAAATTTGGCTTATATTTTGCTTCACTTTTCATCTTAATCATAAGGTAAAATAGACTTTGTCAGGATTTTACTTTCAAGTCTCACAAATATGATTCTTGAAAACAGTTTGGTTTAAAATCACTTTAATATTTGAATGTTGGTTTTGTTTTGTTTTTTAATAGATTAGAAAATGCCTTTTATGAACATGCACAGACTTATTACTACACTGAGATCAGAAGAGTGAAATCTCATAAAGAATTTTTGAATAAAACAACACACCAGGTACATGTTTTTTGCAATAATAGAAGCACTTGAGAGCAGATTACTTACTGATTATTTTTGAAGCAGTTATTACATGTCTTTAATGCCTTATGGTTTCAAATGGCTTCAGTTCTTCTAAAGTTTTTTTAAAATTAAACTCCTTGCCCTTAAGGTTTATTTTTAAACTCTTTGCCCTTAAAGTTCTTAAAGGTAGATATTTATGGCTTTCTTAACTGTACCCTTGCTTGTTGGAATAATTCTTGCATTTTAATTTTTAAAGTTTTTCATTCTTTTATAGTCTCCTTGTAATAAACATTATTATAATTTTCACATTTTAAATAGAATATATATAATGGTAATTTTTTTCTATCCGTTTTTCAGCTTTTATTTGTTAGACATCAGTTCAAGATAGCTTTCTTCAGTGAGTTGAAACAAGATACACAAAATGCTCTGAAGTAAGTTTTTAACAGTTTTCAAACTAATTTTTTCTTATCTTTATGTTAACAATAACATAAATGGCAATTTCTGAATCTCAACCAAATTGTAATTAATTTTTAAATGCTCGTGTTAGTCAGATTCAGCTGTTTAATATTTACTTTAGTTCAGAGATGAATGGATTATATTATTTTGGGGTTTAAAATTTTTTTTCATTTTATTATTGGAAGTAAATTTCATAGTGTCATAAAGCTTTCTGGTCTAATTAAATTTTATGATCTAAAGGAATATAATATTAAAATTTTCCCCATCTTCTTGACTATTTTTTATTTGTATACTCAGTAAAACTCTTGTGTTAAAAGACTGATTTCCAAAGTATAATATACATTAAATATTATCTAAATTAGACTATTGATTTTTTAAAGTTTATACAGTAGTACATTTATTCAATTCAACTATGATTTTCTTTTTAATTTTTTTTTTTTTTTAGTTTATAATGCCTGTTAATAGCATCATTTTCCATTTGAAGGATCTGTTATACATAGAGCCTTGAAGATGAGTTGCAGATGTGTTGGCAGTAGTTAAACATTTTATTCCTTTGTTTTTACCAAGCCTAATTTAACATGACCTCTTCATATTATACCTTTAACTCAATTTTTGAAGTTTGACAGTGGCAGTTTGACAAGGGGATAAAAAACAGCTATTTAGCCTAAAATTGAGGAGGGGAGAAAAATAGAAGTAAATGGAAATAATTCTATTATCCAAAGGAGTATTGCAGAAACATCTTATTTTTATTATTGTTGAAGTGCTAAGCACCAAATTGTGTTCTCTGAATCTCAGTGACTTCATGTAATTATAACTGGCTTTAATGTAGTTCATTTAAAGGAATGGTATTATTAATAGTTAGAAACCTTCAATTTCAGTTGTGTTCAAAAATAATTCTTTTTTTTTTTTTTTTTTTTTTTTTTGAGACAGAGTCTCACTCTCTTGCCTGGGGTGAGTGCCGTGGCGTCAGCCTAGCTCACAGCAACCTCAAACTCCTGGGCTCAAGCAATCCTACTGTCTCAGCCTCCCGAGTAGCTGGGACTACAGGCATGTGCCACCATGCCCGGCTAATTTTTTTTTTTTTCTATATATATTTTTAGCTGTCCAATTAATTTTCTTTCTATTTTTGGTAGAGACAGGGTCTCGCTCTTGCTCAGGCCCAAAAATAATTCTTGAAATAAGTTTACCTGGAGAAGTTAAGAGCAAACTTTTTTCTATGGAAAAGCCCATTTTGAGATTTTCTCATTCCCTTCCATGTCTAGGGTAGGCCCAGTTCCTCCCAGACCCTCCTTTCTCACCGCCATCCTCCTTCAGCCCTCACTGCCTTAAGGACGTTTTTCCCTCCTCTCCAGCTTCTACCTGAGATCAGTGATGCTCTTAACCTATAGACGTACTTGGGGTTAAAAAGTAGTTGACCCATGCTCTGTCTTGATACCACCTTTGCTAATACAGTTTCTATTTGTTTGAGAAACTTACAGTAGCACTTTTCGTGACAGAACAAGACCCTGTCTCTCAAAAAACAAAACTTACTTTTTAAACAGAATGCTAATTTTTCACTGTAATTCTGGACAATTATCCAATTTACTTTTATTTTTCAACTTGTTTTCTATTGGTTATTGAAAGATGTTAATGACAGGAAGAACAATGTACGAATGATAGTTCTGTTCTTCGTGAAAAGTCATTGATTCTTCCCACATATGTTATTAGTTAATAGATCCTTTTTCAGGAAATCGGAGATTGATATGTATATGCTATTGTTGAGCTGTTGAATGCTAAGGAATATTAAATAAATATTGTCTGTTATTTCTAATGATTTTGTTCTAAGAAATCTTTTCTTAAATTATATAATAATTAACCACCCTCCCCATGTTTATATTAGGAATTATAGGACCGCCTATAATCTTGTACATGAATTGAGAGCCCATGAAACTAATATTCTGGAAATTAAGACTATGGCAGGATTTATAAACTACAAGGTAATAGTTCTACTTCCAAATAAAGGGAATTTGTCTTTAAATATTAAATTATCATTTTAAAATTTGAAAATGAAAATTAGTTTCTTACCCTGAAAAGTTGGTATTGGATTAATTATGCTCTCCTCTTTTATATTCTTTTTCTCAAAAAGGGACTTGGTTCTTAGCAGCCTAATTGTAATGGTTGGTTTTTGAGTTGATCATTCTGGAGTTATTTAGAGTTGGGAGGGGTTTTTGCTTTTTGTTTATTTGTTTATTGGTTTTTTTGTTTATAAGTGAGAGCAAGGGAAAGCTGCCTGGATTATTGAATTTTAAAAGATGCAACACATTAGAACTTTCTTGGTTTAATATTGATGTAGTGAAGAAAAGGTATATTTCTTCACCTTAGAGGAAATTTTTTTATCCATTGTTGCAACATTTTATTTTTAGATTGTATGTAGTAGAAATAGATGCCCTCAGACGGCAAGTGAGGGCTATTTGTTTTGCTTTTAATTTTTCCACATTCATCTTAAAGATATCTGGCCCTGTGTTGATGATATGTGGGCAAATAGATACTTTCATTCACTGCTGGTGTGAGTGTAAATTGGTGCAACTTCAGTAGAAAATATTTTTGCAATGACTGTATAAATTTAAAGTAGATGTTCCCTTTGACATAGCAATTCCATTTCAGGAAATTTGTCTGACATACATGCTAACACTTGAAAGTCACATATATATGGATATTTATTATATCTTTTAATAGGAAAAGATTGGAAACAACCCAAGATTAAGTGATTGGTTACATAAAGTATAACTCTAAACAGTGGAACATTATACAGCAATTAAGAATGAGGCAGCTCGATATATTGATGTGGAATGATATCCAAGATACATTGTTAGGTCAAAAAAGTAAGGCACAAATTAGCATATTCAGTGTGATGCTATTTGTATAAAAATAATAGTTTATATATAAATGTACACATACTTGAATGTAGAATATATCTGGAAGCATATGCTAGAAACTGGTTGCCTCTGGAAAGAGAAATTGGATGGCTGAGGTACAGGGTTGGATTAGAGACTTTTCATGTATTCCTTTGTACTTAAAAAATAAAATAAAAAATTGTAACAAGCACATGGGGGTAAATTTAGGCTTTGTTTCTTCCTTTTTCCTTTTACCTGAAATACATGTTTTTTATATATACCATGGAATACTACCAAATACATGTAGGTTATTACTATTTTGAAATAGCATCCTAGACAAAAAGTTTGAGAATTTCTGTAATTCTTGTTTGATGTGGAGGTATAATTGCTTTAATTGTGCTACAGAGAATCTTTAGCTTTCTGACAGATGTAAAACTGAAAGTTAATTTATCCTCTCTCACTTTCTTACTGGAGATAGTTTATTTCAGCCTCTCTTTATGTTCTTCATTGGGAATAGTTTTTAAAATTCAGGCCAGGCACAGTGGCTCACACCTGTAATCCCGGCACTTTGGGAACCCGAGGCAGGAGGATCACTTGAGGCTAGGAGTTAAGACCAACCTGGGCAACATAGCGAGACCCTGTCTCTACAAAAAATTTAAAAAATTAGCTGGATGTGGTCGTACACACCTGTAGTCCCAGTTACTCGGGAAACTGATGCGAGTCACTTGGGCCCAGGAATTCAAGGCTACAGGGAAGTATGATCGTGCTGCTGTACTGTAGCCTGGGGAACAGATCAAGACCCTGTCTCAAAAAAAAAAGAAAAAAAAAATTCTGTGTATTTGAAAAGTTTTTCTAAAGTATAAAATAAATTCAGTCCAAATACTGAGTTACTTTATTTCATTTGTAAAAGGGATATAGCCTCTGGTTTTAGCTTAACCATTTTGATGAAGAAAGTCTATTACAAAGAACTTCAATGAGGGAAATTCCATAGTCTTTTTAAAAAGTTACTCTCAAACTTATTTTTAAATGAATATGCTTTTCGACTCCGATTTTTTCTTTATTTGGAATTGATTTTACATTTTGCAGATCTGTAGGCTGTGTTTTCAACACAACACCCCATTGGATGCGATTGCTCAGTTCCGAAAACACATTGACTTGTGTAAGAAAAAAATTGGAAGTGCGGAGTTGTCCTTTGAGCATGCTGCATGGATGTCTAAACAGTATGTTTTAAATTATACTTTTCGAATATTTTTTGAAAATGATACATGGGATTTGCAGAAATGGAATCAGCATGGGCTTTGGTTCTAAAACTGAACTAAGATTTTTGTCAGTAAGTAGGTTTTTAATTATGTGGTATGTTTCTGGTAATAGTATGTATTGGTTCGTACAGTTCCTTAATGGAAATCAGTTAATTCATGGTGCCATCTTTTTCATTCAACATATATTTAGTGAGTTTCCACCATGAGTCTAGGGCCTGAGAATATAGCAGTACTCAAAACAAAATTCCTGCTTTCATGGAGCTGTTTGATACTGATGCTTAAAAATTGCTAAAATACGATTGTTCCCAGAAACCTGGTTGTATTGGAGTGGTGGGAACTATGTTGAGATCGAGTTTGATGGTATATTTATAAAGACTTGTTAGCATAGAAGAGATGACTTAAATACAGAATTAGTGTACGTTAATATTTACAAAGAAATTACAATAAATATTAACTGTTAATCAGTAGCATTTAGTACAGTCTGCTGACGTTATAGTTCCCCAGGATGAATAATTATTATAAGTAAGCTTCTTTTTCTTTGCTTTTTCTATTCATTCTTTTTTATTTCTTGATGTTTTTCTTTAAGATTCCAGGCCTTTGGAGATTTATTTGATGAAGCTATTAAGTTAGGGTTAACAGCTATTCAAACCCAGAATCCTGGTTTCTATTACCAGCAGGCTGCATACTATGCCCAGGAGCGGAAACAGCTTGCAAAAACCCTCTGTAACCATGAAGTAAGTTACCAGCTCTCATGTTATCTAGCATTTGGGAAATTTATTAATATTTTCTTGAAAGAAGCTATTCATAGTACTGATTGGTATCGATAATTTTTTCCAAGTCTTTGAATATATTCAGTTTTTATCTTTTACAGTTTCAGGAATTATGATTATTTTTGGTTTTAGGCTGAGTATTTTTGCCTGTGAGTTGAACAGAAATTTTTCTTTGAAGAACTAATTTATGTTTGGCAATAAGTTAATTATTTAGACAAGGGAAAATTACTTTAAAATAAAAGCCACATTTTAGTCCTTGCCACAGTATAAATTCATTGTTTCTATGATTACTGCTGTAGAAGTTTAGAAGAGATTAGGGGAATGAATGTGCTCTATTTTTACCCACTGGGGAGAATAATTTTTGATTTCTTTCTCTTCCTGGGGTTTTCCTCTATGGGAAATTCTTAAGAATCTGTTTGAGGCATAGTGTTAATTGCATAGTTTCTTAAACTTGACATTTCATTTTGCCTTTCTCTTGGATGATTGCATTTAGATACTAGTTTCCCCCTTAAATAGCTTTAAAGTAAGAACATAGGGTATGTGTGTATATAAAAATACATTTATATTCATGTAGTTATATCAGTTTATTTTCACTTAAAACCTGCAGTCTTCTGTGAAGATAGATGAATATTATCAATAATAACTATTTTAAAAACTATTCCAGAAACAAATAGTTTGTATATTATTAGCACATGAAATGCTAGGATTTTTCCCTCTTAAATGATGATATAGTTGTTTTTACCATGTTATTTGTATATGCTTAATAACTTTATTCCATGTATTATAGTTTTTAAGTTTGGCATTATAATTTGAACATAGTATGTTTAAAAAGTGATTTAAACTAGGTTTTGTAAGGATATAAAGAACTGGACATTAACTTACAACATTGGTTAAAATGTAAAATAATATTTCTATCAAATAGTAATGTGAGAAGCCTTAAAACTGTGTGCATCTTTTGATCCAAAATTTCATTTTCAGTAATATTAAGGCAGATAATAGATCCTAAGAGATAAGTACCAAGATTTATTTATAAAGTTGTTCTAATAGATTTATTGATTGTAATGTAAAATAGAAATAAAATGAACAACTATAGGAGATTTGTTAAACTATGGAATAGCAGGTAGCCATGAAAATGTTTTAGAAGACTATTTAAAGATAGGGTGAAATGTATAAAATATATTTAAATGAATAAAACAGATTGAAAAATTATTCCAATTGCTAACAGATTTTTGCACAGGGAATCTGGAAGAATAATGTATACGTTCTTCATAATGGTAGTAAATTTATATATAATTATAATTTTTATCTTTTTCCTTTTGGGTATTTTCTACATTTTTCAACAATATACTTGTATTACATTTTGGTTTCAGAGGGGAAAAGTTATAACAAAGAAAAATGAAGCAGTGTGTCTGTCAATTATGGCACCAAAAATATCCTCCCCACCCCAATACCAGGACTTGATACAGAAGTGATAAAGAAGGAAAATAGTTTCTTCTCTTTAAAATACTGTATAACATTGTTTTCTTTTACACAAAGAGCACTTATGCATATGGAATAAATATCAAACATAATTTATAGTATATTTTTACTGGTTTATTATAACAAAGATAAAAAAATGTGAACATGTTACTACGAAATCATTTGTCAGAATCAGATTGATTTATTAAATTTAATTTTTATAAGACTACCTAAATATTAAATGAAACACTTTTAATTTCTGTTAAAATTTAATTTATGTTAAAACATTCACAACTTTGATATTTGAGTGTGTGTTTGGTGTTTGTATTTCTGAAAACGTTTTTGTTCGGTCAAAGATGGGGCAAGAGTTGATTTGTGATGGATTACATAAACTGTTATTTAGGTTTGTGTTTTAATTTACAGGCTTCTGTAATGTATCCCAATCCTGATCCCTTAGAAACACAAACAGGCGTTCTTGACTTTTATGGACAAAGATCATGGCGACAAGGAATACTAAGTAAATAATTTTTCCCTCCACCCTTTTCTCAACCTCAGAAGGCAAAGATAACTGTCATAATTTTTCCATTGGCTCTGTTAGGCGTAAGAAATTATGTTGAAGTAAAAACGTGTACAAACATTTTTTGTTAAGATTTGCAGTTTCTTAGTTTTTAGAATGTTTTGTATCACTACATCTTTGAGTAACTTTATAATTAATGATGTTGATGTGATTAAAACATTTGGACATCTGTTGTCTTAAACACAATAAGCCACTGTCGTCTATTTAAATGTTATATTAATAATTCCGGTTAACTTTAACAATTTATTTGACATTTAACAAGTGTGGAGTTGTATCACCTTAAAAACAATTTCTCTGCATCTTTTTTATGTTTTATACATAATTTAATTCAAGCAGTATCTGGGGCAATTGAACCCTAGGTGTTAAGAAATTATTTACTTTAATCTTCAAAGTATAGTCTTTATAGAGGATGATATTGATGTTACTCTCCAGATGGTTGATTCCACTAAGCAGAAGAACATTGAGCTCAATAATGTTCCCCTCAGAACAGAGGTCACAGAGAATTTCCATGTTAACAAAGCTATCTCAGAACCTTTAAGATTCTAGAATGTTTAAGAGTCTTAAATATGTTATATTAAAGTAAAGGATTCAAGCAGTGTACACATACAACGTTCACGTGAAGATTTATGTTAAATGAGCTATCTAAGATGGGTGGCGTCTTATTTCATACAGGTTTTGATCTTTCTGATCCTGAAAAAGAGAAGGTAGGAATTCTTGCCATTCAGCTGAAGGAGAGAAATGTTGTTCACTCTGTAAGTTTTTTTCAGTATAAACTATTATTTACAGTATTCAAGAAAAATACGAAATTATTTTTATTGAAATGTTTCTTTCCTATTTTATCTTTTCTACCAGGAAATAATAATAACTCTTCTGAGCAATGCTGTTGCACAATTCAAGAAGTATAAGTGTCCGAGAATGAAAAGCCATCTAAGTATGTATCCATAACATGCCACAATTTTATACAACTTTTGAGTGATTTTAAATTATGTACATAAATCTTTTTTCCTTTATAGTGGTTCAAATGGGAGAGGAATATTATTATGCAAAGGATTATACCAAAGCTTTGAAGTAAGCCCTGTTCACTATTTACTTTTACAAGTAGTCTGATTACTTTACAGTGAAATTGGAATAGAAATTTATATTGAAGGATTATTATTTTCATATTTATTTCTGTTTCTGTTAAACTCCATTTCTGTAATATTTTTTCAAGTGCCATGTGCTGGCACAATCTTTTTCAAAGTTTTAGGAATGCACTTTTTTTTCTTCTAGAACTCTTCAAACCCTTTCTTGGAGGTATTTCAGTATGTCTTACATTGTGTCTTCTTTCAGGTTGCTGGATTATGTGATGTGTGATTACCGGAGTGAAGGGTGGTGGACTCTCCTCACGTCTATATTGACTACAGCTCTGAAGTGTTCTTACCTTATGGCCCAGTTAAAAGATTACATTACTTATGCCCTAGAACTCCTTGGAAGAGGTAACCTGGTGTCTTTCAGCAAAATTCTCAATCCATAAAATTATTTAACATGTTTAAACTTTTTAAAATGTGAAGAATAATTTAGTCTTACATATTTAGCAGTACTTTTTACTACGTGCAAGTCACTGTGCTTAGTCATCTTAAGAGAGATGTTTATTATAAAATATCTTTAAATGCTGAGCATGTAATCCTAGCACTCTGGGAGGCTGAGGTGGGAGGATTGCTTGAGGCCCAGAGTTCCAGAACAGCCTGAGCAAGAGCAAGACCCCACCTCTTCAGAAAATAGAAAAATTAGCGGGGCATGGTGGTGTGCACCTACAGTTCCAGCTACTTAGGCAGGAGGATTGCTTGAGCTGGGAGCTTGAGGTTGCAGTGAGCTGTGATGATGTTACTGCACTCCAGCCTGGGTGACAGAGCGAAACCTTGTTTAAAAAAATACGTGTGTGTGTGTGTGTGTGTGTGTGTGCGCGCGCGTGTGTATTTGTTAAATGAGGATAGTGGACTTACTTGCCTGTCTTACAGTCCTGATTTTTTCCCTGCTTTCTTCATATTAGCTTCAACTCTGAAAGATGACCAGAAATCTCGGATAGAAAAGAACCTCATAAATGTCTTAATGGTAAGTTGGAGTTGTTTATATAAAATGTGTTGTACAGATATGTATACCTGTATCTCCATCTATACATATGTGTGTATATGTATATATAATTTTTTTTTTCTCTACCTGATTGAACGAATGTTTAACTCTGTTGGTGCAGAATGAAAGTCCTGATCCAGAACCTGACTGTGATATCTTAGCTGTGAAAACTGCTCAGAAGCTGTGGGCGGACCGAGTTTCTCTGGCTGGCAGCAATATTTTCACAATAGGAGTACAGGATTTTGTGCCATTTGGTAGGTAGTCGACATCTACAATATTTTAGAGAAATCATTCTTATAGGTACAAAATAATAAATACAAAAATCAAGAAAGAATTTTCAAAGTACAATCATTTTATAGATAAACTGATTTTGTTTCTCCTCAGTGACTTATAAAGATAATCAACATAAATACTTGATTTATGTCTTAAAATGTACTTTGTTCATTTGTAGTTTGAGTATTGTTAGAAACACACTTGACTTTGTAGGGAAGTATTTTGAAGTAAGTTAATAACAAAATAGTTCTTTTTCCTTTAAAATCTTATCACCTACATTTCAGCAGTGTCTTTTTAAAATTAAAGATGGTTTTAAATCTATAATTTATTTAAATTTTGTTTTCTTTTAAAAAGTGAGCTACATTTATGTCTGTTGAAATGTCTTAAGTGTGAAAGTTAGTAATAATGGACAATGTAGATATGTCTTTTCTGAAGAGGGTGGTTCACAGAATAATGTGCGTGAGTCTTCTGTATCTGGTAGTGTGTAACTCAGCCCTTTTGTTTCATTTCTAGTACAATGCAAAGCCAGGTTTCACGCCCCAAGCTTTCATGTCGATGTTCCTGTTCAGTTTGATATTTATCTGAAGGCTGATTGTCCACATCCCATTAGGTTTTCCAAACTCTGTGTGAGCTTTAATAATCAGGTAATGATACCTTTTGATGTGTTTTTACCATGTGTGTATCTTATTGTAGCTTGTGTTAAACTGGATAAAATGAGCTTGATGACCTTTGCTAACCTCTCTTTCAGGAATATAACCAGTTCTGTGTAATAGAAGAAGCATCCAAAGCAAGTGAAGTTTTAGAAAATTTGACTCAAGGAAAGATGTGCTTAGTTCCTGGTAAAACAAGAAAATTGTCATTTAAATTTGTTGCAAAAACTGAAGACGTGGGAAAGAAAATTGAGGTTAGGAAATTTACATTAAAAATATTTTTAATTATAAAAATAATACACTTATATCAGAAGAAGTTTAAGTAATACAGAAGTTTATTAAGTAAAAAAATGAAAGTCTTCCATGTGGACTTCCCAAGAGAAACCATTCGTAATAGTTTGGTAGGTTTCCTTCCAGACACTTTTCTGTGAACATATTTGTAGTTTAAAATTTTGTTCAGTTAGAAAAATTTGGGAGTACGTTGTACATAATACTCTGTTAGCTGGCTTTTTTCACTTAATAGTGCATATTAGACATCATTTCCTCATTTGTTAATGGCTACATAATTAGTTAAGCAGTTTTAAAGAATATATACTGCATACTATAGCAAATATATTTTGTCTAATATATAATTCAGACTACCTTTTTGATATTTAAACATTGATGATTGCACATTTTTAAAGAAAAAATGAACTATATATTTTAAAAGATTAATGTAATATAGATAACTAAAATGACTTTTAGAAATAAATGATATAGATAATATTTTTATTGAGCATAAACTCTGGATCCTGGCTATGTGAGTTTAAATTCCAATTCTGCAGCTTACTAGCTTGTTGTATCTCAGTGTATTCATCTGTAAAATGGGGATAGTATAATAATTGTACCTGTTTCTTAGGATTTCATGAGCATTACATCAGTTGCTTGGAATTGTGCTTAGCACAGAGTAAACACTCGTTTAGTGCTTGTTTTCCATGACTTGAATGGGAATGGTTAGCTAATCTAGACTTGGGACCATTGCTAAGACAGATGGTACATAAAGTTTTACTACCAAAGTTCCTGTAATAATTTCTGTGAACCTGTTGATTTTATTATTAACCTGTATCCAGAGTTTTTTGCTTATTCATTTTTTAAAAATCCTATATGATTTTAACTAAATCCCTAATTGTGTATTTTATTTTTTTCATGAGGAAGCCTATCAGACAGAAATCATATTTAATAATCCTATTTTGAGTCCTTTTGTCAATGAATTTAGTTGGAAGGAACACTTATTCAATTAATAAAGCATTCCATTGCTAGTACTATAAATATTTTCAGTAAAGATATTTGTGTAATTATAGATTAGGTTATAAATATATTCATGGTCATCAAAATATTTCATTCAGCAACCACTAAGTGGGCATCTGTTACATCGGGCACTATGCTGCAAGTGCTAAAATCATAACAGTACTGTACCCTCGGTCTCTCAGCTAGAAAGTCAAGTTATCTCTATTTTAAAGGTAAAGACCTTTGAAACCCGAAGCACAGTTAACCCAGAGCCAGAATAAGACTCTAACAGCAGGTGTTCTGCTTTCTGTTACACTGTGGGTCTCCAAATGAACTCCACAGTACAGCATGATTTTGTTAAGAGGGGATGGTGACAAGCAAGTACAAGATGACATTTCTGACAGACCTTCTTCTTTTAGATTACTTCAGTGGATCTTGCCCTGGGCAATGAGACGGGAAGATGTGTGGTTTTAAATTGGCAGGGAGGAGGAGGAGATGCCGCTTCCTCCCAAGAAGCTTTACAGGCAGCTCGATCCTTCAAAAGACGACCTAAGCTCCCTGACAATGAGGTTCACTGGGACAGCATCATCATTCAGGCAAGCACAATGTGAGTGTACTTTGCCTGGCAGATGATGTTAAAGGTCATCCTCTTTTTTCTTTTAAATACTTCGTTAAAGTGATTTATTTATTTATTTTTAAAAATCAGTAACTTAGCTAAGATTTCTTTTCAAAGGATCATTTCCAGAGTTCCAAACATTTCTGTACATCTGCGACATGAGCCTCCTGCCCTGACTAATGAAATGTATTGTTTGATTGTGACTGTTCAATCCCACGAAAAGACCCAAATCAGAGACGTGAAGCTCACTGCTGGTTTAAAACCAGGTAAGCATTTGCTTTTTAAGTTTGATCAGTATTAACCCAACATAAAATAAGCATCAATGGTGTTAACCATAGGGCCTTTGTTTAAAAGAAGGTATGACATACTGCTCTTCACACAGTATTGATTGTTAGGATAATGTTTGACTTCTTTATTTTAAAACACCAATATTAACACTTTTAGGACAGGATGCCAATTTAACTCAAAAAACTCAAGTGACTCTTCATGGAACAGAACTGTGCGATGAGTCCTACCCGGCTTTACTCACTGACATTCCTGTTGGAGACCTACGACCAGGCGAACAGGTGAACTTGGTCAACTGGGATTAGAGAGGAAATCAGTTAGTTTGAAGTTTTAAATATACAGTGAGTGTTAGATAGTTTCAGAGCATTTTAATAGCATATCCTAGGACTAAAAAATGATTTAACTAATGTACATTTTACATATTTGAATGTATAAAATGTCTTAAGCAGTTTTTCTACAAGGGATTTTAGAACAAATGATATAAGGAGAATTAGTTGCCTAATAAAATAACTGTTGTGTGTAACTTAGTGCAGTAATCCCTCAATTAACTTCTGTTTGCAAACCAAGTACAAAAAATTTTGGGGAAGTTGAGAATGATAATGAAAAAAGATGCAATAGCAGTGATACGCCTCTTATTTTGTGGCAGAAGTATAATCAGGGTACTCTTCCACAGTGGAAGCTTTGATTAGCTACACTGCAACATCCTATGAAAGTAATAAAGAATTTAGTCAGCTAGAATAGTAAACTCTAGAAAGTGGGGAACATTATCCTAAAATATATATTAATATCAGGAAGAAATCTCCATAATATTGATAAAATTATAACAATCTTTTTGTTATAGCTGGAAAAAATGTTATATGTTCGCTGTGGAACAGTGGGTTCAAGAATGTTTCTCGTGTATGTTTCTTACCTCATCAATACAACTGTTGAAGAAAAAGAAATTCTTTGCAAGTGTCACAAGGTATTTTTTTATAACTAACTCACAAAGCATCATATGTGGAGTATTCCCTTATTTTTATTAGTTTACCTGTAAAATAAGCAGCTTATGTGCTTATTATAGCCTGTTATAAATTTGAATTAAACATCCGTTGGGTTTTTTTTATTCTTACATATTGAGATACATTTAGACTAGCATTCATTGCTCAAACATTAGACAGAAAATTGGCTTACATGGCTTTTCATGTAGAGAATCAACAGGTTTGAGATCTCAAGCAAATCACACATTAGACAAAATCTGTAAGTTGGCTTAGATGCAGAAGTTTTTGGAGGAAAGGAGGTCTCCCTTTTTAAAATATTTTTTTCTATTATTAAAAAAGATTCTTGTGAAAATTGTTTTTGGTAAGTGTACATGATAAGAGGAAAATAGGAATTATTACAGTTATAGTCCAACAACTCAAAGGCAGCTGCTAACCCTTTGATGTATTTTTTATTCTTCTCTTTTCTTTTTATGGAGATTTTCGAGGGGCTGTGTTTTTAAATAGATTTAACCATATTGCATATAATGTTTATATTCTTTTTTTTTTTTTTTTTTTTTTTGAGACAGAGTCTCACCCTGTTGCCCAGGCTAGAGTACCATGGCATCAGCTTAGCTCACGGCAACCTCAAACTCCTGGGCTCAAGCAATCCTCCTGCCTCAGCCTCCCGAGTAGCTGGGACTACAGGCACATGCCACCATGCTCGGCTAATTTTTTTTTTCTATATATATATTTTAATTGTCCAGCTAATTTCTTTCTATTTTTTTAGTAGAGACGGGATCTCGCTGTTGCTCAGGCTGGTCTTGAACTCCTGAGCTCACACGATCCTCCCACCTTGGCCTCCCAGAGTGCTAGGATTATATAGGCGTGAGCCACCGCGCCCGGCCTATATTCTTTTTATTAATGGAAAGTTATGATATTTAATAGCTTCTTGGTCCTAGAAGCAGTGTTGTCTCAGCTTTTTCTTAGGAATTGGGTCCTCCACCCAGCAGAGGAGACGGTCTGGCAATCTGAGGATGTGTAGTTTCATTACTGCACAGAGTCTGGGCCATGGGCTGTTTACAAGTCATTGGGAAAGAAAACCATCCCAAAAAAGTTAGCAGTATTTCCCAAGTGGGAAAGAGAAAGGCACATAAAGTGCTGTCAGCAATTTCACACAGCCCAGTGTAATGCACAGAGTCCTAGATGATGAATTAGGAGGTAAGGATGCCAATCTCAGCGACTTAAAGAGACTATACAGCATCCGAAATCCAAAAGTTTGAAATCTGAGAGTCTCCAAAATCTGAAACTTTGAGTGCCAGTGTAACACTTGAAGGCAATGCTCATTGGAACAATTTGGATTTGGAATAGTGAACCTTAAGTATAATGCAAATATTCCAAAATCCAAAATCTGAAACACTTCTGGTCCCAGGCATTTCAGATAAGAGATACTCAATCTGTAAAATTTTCCCAAGGTCACATGGCTCTATGTCCAAGGTCACAGAGCTAGTAAGTATATATCCAGCCAGGATTAGAATCCAGATTTATCTGGCATTATATCCTGAGCTTTTAACCAACATGACCTTTTTTAAAGGTTTCTCACCAATAGACTGTTTGTTTTGGGAGGTACTATTTGTTTTGAGAGATACAATAACCCCATTGTTTTTCTCATAGACTTTTAGAGCATGTTGGTTGAGAGTATTGGCTCCAGGGCTGTTTCAGTTCAGTTTCTGTGCCTTTGTCACTTTCTAACTATGTGACCTCATCTTACAGTGGCAATCATAATAGCTCCTGTTTCCTTGAGTGATAGAAACATTACATAATGCTTATATAGGGATTATAACAGTGTTTGTCATACTACATCGTTATTACTATGGTTATTATTATCTTAGTTACTTTGAGTCAAGGTGAGGTAAAGCACTTGGACAAAAGGAAGACCCGGATTCTAGGCCTGGCACCACTAGCTTTGTGGAACTCTGGTTCCTCCACTATAAAATGGCACGGTGGCTGCTCTGCCTGCTTCACCAGATCCGACATCAGTAACGTATAAGAAAGCACTTTGCAGTGCGAATTGTTATAAAACCATAAGATAACTTACTAGAAATATTACTCAGATCTCTCTACTTAGATTTTCACAAATACTATCCAAGAGAAAGACCTTTGCTTCTTAATGTGTAACTTGGAATTATTTATTGATCAGTTGTAGATTGGGTTTTGTATGCTTTCTATTTTTAAAACTTTATATAAAAAGATTTAGAAAAGCTATTGAATGTGCCCTTTAAATTTTCTTACAGGATGAAACTGTAACAATAGAAACAGTCTTTCCATTTGATGTTGCCATTAAATTTGTTTCTACAAAGGTAAGTTCCTGTGAGGCATCTTGGAAATCATTTATGTTATAGAAATTGACTGAAAAAAAATAGATGACTGTAATTTCTGACAAACCTTATATCTTCATTTGTGACAGTTCGAGCACCTGGAAAGGGTTTATGCTGACATCCCCTTTCTGTTGATGACGGACCTTTTAAGTGCCTCACCTTGGGCCCTCACTATTGTGTCCAGTGAGCTACAGCTTGCTCCTTCCATGACTGCAGTGGATCAGCTAGAGTCCCAGGTAGACAGAGGTGAGACTTTGGATCATTCACACCTAAATAGCAGAAAGAATTGTGTGCATGCCTGCGTGGTACATGCATGTGTAAGCTAGCAATGTTAACTTTTTAATAAGTGAGGGGACTTGGAGACTTATACTCAAAAAAGCAAATACATATAGAATTAAGTTAGAATTAGTGTTATTTACCATTTGCTTGAGTATACCTGATTTTAAAAGATCATATTTTTTTCTACCGTAAGGAAGCTACATTTTGAAAAATGTACTTGAAAGTAAAGTAAGAATTTTTTTGTATTCGAATTTTTTAAAGACTGTTTTTCTTATTAATTTTTAATTAATGTTTACTGTTTATAATTTGAAATGGGAAAAGATGTTTATTAAAGAAACAGGGAAATATAGAAAAGTAGAAGATAAATTTTCTGAATCACCCAACTAAAACAATTTCCAGAACAGATTCAAACCCAGAACAACACCTTTCTGATTCAGTGTACTTCGGGCTTGTATGCTTCTTGAGCTCTTAGAGGTAATAGAAATTAATTTGAACGTTAACCCAAGCAAAATTATATTCAATTGTATTATTATAAGGTAAAAAGAAAAAAAATCATAATGTATTCCTTAAACCAAATATAAACGAGTTGTTTTATTTGCTATATTTGTTTATCTGTCTGCTTTATTTGAGTGTTACAGTCACTGAACACTGAACACTGACAGTGTTGAGTCATTGTTAATTCGCAGTACAGCTTAAAATTAGATGAGAAATTGTCCGAATTACAATATATTTTTGTATCTGCCCTGAAAATATATTTCAGTATCTGTCAATTAGTAATCAACAAATATTTATTAGGCACTTCACTATAAGGCACCAGGCTAGGCTCTCAAGAAGATACCAAAAAGATCAGGCAGTCTCCATACTCGTGTCTCTGTGTTTTAGAAACTCATCATAAAGGAGATACTGTTTCCCCTTGGAATGATAGAAGAATTGGGTTTTTGTCCAGTCTACAGTCCTTCACTATACTAGGTGAGCTATCAAAGGGTACACAGAACAATTGGGTTTTTGCACACAATCCTGGCATCAAATCTTTATGTAAGATCAATAGATAAAAATCAAACATGTCCCTAAACATTCTATTTAAATGCCAAAAATATGTTCTACATTCTGTAAAGTAATGATAATAAAAAGCATATTTTGCTTTCAGAATGCCTTCATAAGCTTTTTCATTTCTCCTTGAAACTTGGTTTTTTCTTGTGTTTTTGGAAATTACTGTCTCTGGTTCTACTTTCTTTTTCTGTCCTTTCTTTTCTCCTAACATGCTAATTTGGAATAATCATGACCTTTAGAGTCAGACTGAACTAGATTCAGTTCTCAGC
Source organism: Indri indri (assembly GCA_004363605.1). NCBI lineage: Eukaryota > Metazoa > Chordata > Mammalia > Primates > Indriidae > Indri > Indri indri. Next base: position 10,371 of record RJWJ010008246.1, on the reverse strand, counting down.
CCTACCACTTGTTCTTTTGTTAACTTGGATGCTTCATTTTGTTTCATCACTTTGCAGAGTTAAAGACTGTGATGCATGTGAAATAACGAAATAATGTATATGAGATAATATGAAATATCTTACCTTGATGCTCATCTTTTAACAGCTCAATAAAAGCTGGTTATTTGTCTAATTTTACTGATTCCTTTACTTACCCTGAAAATGTTGGTCATCTCCAAGATCCTGACTTTGGTTTCCTTTTTCTTCCTCCACAAGTCTTTGGCTGCCACACAACCTTAAGCTGCCTGTATTTTCTAGTCCAGTTAGAGGGGTCACTGTACACCTAATCCAGGCGAGATTCACACCCACACTCAGCCCGACACCAAGTTCTGCCCTCGCAACGTCTCTCGAGTCCAGCTTGTCATTTCCATCCTCACCTTTTCACACCTGGTCTGTAGAGATAGCTTCTTAGCTGCTTTCCTCCTTGCCAGCCAGTCTCTCCCTAGTCTGCCTTTCATATTGCTGCTAGAGTTTGATTCCTCAAAACACTTTTTTAAGTAGGCTTGACAAATTCAGTGTCATGCCTGAAAAAACTTTTGTGACATGCTAGACCTTATCCAGTCAGGCTTTAGCTTAGCCGCTACTACAGCTGGGAAGGTAGGAAAATTTATCTTCTACTTTTCTATATTTTCCTAAGTATCTTTAATAAACATTTTTTTCCATTTCAAATTATAAATAACAGTAAACATTAATTTAAAATTAATAAGAAAAAATATTTTAAAAATTCAAATACAAAAAAAATTCTTATTTTGCTTTCAAGTACATTTTTCAAAGGGTAGCTTCCTTATAGTAGAAAAAAAATCTCATCTTTTAAAGTCAGATTTTAAAATCTCTACTTCATTTTACTTTTTCCCAGACTTCAACTAAGGCAGACTTACTACATTCATCAAACATTGCCCCCAACTCCTTTTGAACATATTATTCCTTTTGTCTAAAACCCTTTCTCTGTTTTTCAACCCGTTGAACTCTTGCTTGCTCTTCAGGGCTCATGTAAGCTTTAACTCCTTGATCCTCCCAAGCAGAGCTAAGTACTCTTCCTTTCCTCACATGCTATTTTGTACATACTTATATTGTAACACTTATCCCATTATATTGCAATTATTTATCTATAAATATGGCTCCAGCCAGGTGGGGTGGTATAACCTGTAATTCCAGCATTTTGGGAGGCTGAGGAGGAGGATAACTTGAGTCCAGGAATTTAAGACCAGCCTGGACAACATAGCAAGTCCTTGTCTCTGCAAAAAAAATTTAAAAATTAGCTGGTGTGGTGGCGTGTGCCTGTAGTCGCAACTACTCGGGAGGCTGAGGCAGGAGGATCGCTTGAGCCTAGGAGTTCGAGGCTGCCGTGAGGTATTATGCCACTGCAATCCAGCCTGGGTGACAAAGTGAGACCCTATCTTAAAAAATGGCTTCCTTACTAGACTGTGTGCTCCTCTAGAGCCAGAACTGTGCCTTTTTCATTTTCATATTGCCAGCGTCATAGTAGTTGGTTAATAAGTGTTTATTAAATTAAGGAATAATCTCTGGTTTGAATCTCCAGTGTATTAGTTCCTATTGCTGTAACAAATGACCACAAAGTTAGTGGCTTAAAACAATACAGATTTGTTGTCTTAAAGTTCTGGAGGTTAGAAATGCAAAAAACAAAGTGTTGGCATGGTTGCATTCCTCAGCTCATGGCTCCTTCCTCCACCTTCGAAACCAGTGGTGTAGGACTTCTGTGTCACAAATTGACCCTAATGTTAATTGTCAATAAACATCATGGTCATTTTGGTTAACTTCTCAGAATCAAGGAGAACTTTGGTAGAGTTTAAAATGAATGGCCCAGGTTTTTAAAAACTCGATCTCAAGAGGTTTGAATTGATGTAGTTTTTATTCACTGGGCTGCAGTATCATGTCCTAGTCTTAAAATTACTTTAAAGTACTTAATCACAGTAAAGGTTGATTCAGCTTTTTTCCCTTTCACTGCTGTTCTCTATACACAGTCAGACCTCCATTAATCTACCACAACCTTCTTCATCAGAAAACCATAAAAATAATAACCTGATATTTAGGGACTTTTTTATTATTTCAAAGTTTCACTCACAGATTTGCTAAAATTGGCATTAAATAAGCACTGTGGCCTGCTTGCATTTAAAGAAGAGACATTGTAGGCTCTAAACTGCTGAAAGGTAGAGAAGACTTGGTTTAGATGAGCACTTATCTTGTCATCAGGGAATTTACTATAACATTGGCAAGAAGAAAGCATCTTGCACAAAAGGGTGAGTAGCCACATCAGGCAATGTGAGTGGTATCAGTAATACAGATTGAGTATCTCTTATCCAGAATGCTTGGTACCAGAAGTGTTTTGGATATCTGATTGTTCAGATTTTGGAATATTTGCATTATACTTACTGTTTGAGCATCCCTAATCTGAAAATCTGAAATCTGACCCTGAGCATGACCTTTGAGCATCATGCTTGCACTCAAAGAGTTTGGATTTTGGAGCATTTCGGGTTTCAGATTTTTGGATTAGGGGTGCTCAACCTATATGTGTTTACTAAGAGAAAGCCAGAATTTTCTATAATGACATTTTGAATACTTTAAGGGTGACTAAAGTTTTCTCTTTTCTTTTTATCTACCCAAAAATGTTTCCTTTGGAAGCATGAAATATTGTAATGGAATATTGATAGATTAGCAAAAACGGTAGAGTCCGTGACCTTGAAAAACTCATTTAACATCTCTGAGCCTTAGTTTCTAAGTCTCTGTAAATAATATGTAATTGATAAGCTATTCCTCTTTGTTATGTTACTTGGATGTAGAACTCTCCTTTCATAGGGGAAACTGTTGCATAGGGGTTATAAAGACTCTTCCTTGCAGTTGTCTTACAGACTGGAGAGAGTGCTAGTGAATGCTTTTGTCTTCGATGCCCATCTGTTGGAAATGTTGAAGGTGGAGTAGCAACTGGGCATTATATTATCTCCTGGAAGAGGTAAAATTATATCAATCCTATCTTTTCTTCATTGTCTTTATTCTTATACCTTTATTATTTGTCATTGTCACTTAATATTTGAGAGCTTCAATCATTCTGAAGAGCAGAAGAGAAGTCATGTGGATAAGACTGACCATTTGTTAAAAACACAAAGACTAATAAAAAGATGAACTTTAATTTGTGTTTGTCATAATTCATGACTTACATGGTAATTAAATTGTAGCCAAATTAAATCTGAACACAAAGGGTATATGTATAAGAATGTTCATAGCAGCACTGATTATAATAGTAAAAAAGTGGAAAAAACTAAATGCCCATCAATAGGCAAGTGGATAAATTGTGGCACATTCATGCAGAGGAGTACTATATATCAGTGAAAATAAAGGAACCAGAGCTACCTGTATCCACATCTTAATGTATAGTGAACAAAGCAAGCTAAAGATGAGAATATGAACAAATTGCATTTATATTAAATGGAAAAACATGTAAAACATACTATATATTTCTTAGGCCTACATACATACATAATTTGGAAAGGTGTCCAGAAATACATGGGAATGATAGATGCCAAATTCAGGATAGTAGTTAACCTCTGGTGTACAGGGTGGGGTGCAAGCAGGAAGGGCTTTGCTGGAAGATTCAGCTGGATTTTTGCATTTTTTTCTTCCACGGGAGAGTAGATACATGATATTTCATGTCTTATTCTCTTAGAATGGCTTAGTTGTTTTCGTAAGTTTTGAAACAGGGAATAAAATTTATTATTTACAAATAAGCCTGTAATCCTAGCACTCTGGAGGCCGAGGTGGGAGGATTACTTGAGTTTAGGCGTTCAAGGCCAGCCTGAGCAAGAGCGAGATCCCATCTCTGCAAAAAATAGAAAAATTAGCTGGGTCTATTGGCATGTGCCTATAATCCCAGCTGCTCCAGAGACTGAGGCAGGAGGATCACTTGAGCCCAGGAATTTGAGATTTCAGTGAGCTAGGATGATGCCACTGTACTCTAGCTGGGATGACAGAGTGAGACTCTTAGCCAAAAAAAAAGAGAAAGAAATCAGAAGGTCTTACAATTCAAAGTAATGAGTAAGAAGATCTGAATGTTACAGCTATCACTAAAAAGTTGTAAATTACCAAAATTGACTGAAGGAGAAATTTTTAAACCTAAAAAATCAATAACTGAAGGAAATTCAGAAAGTTACCTTCAAACCTTTAAAGGCTGTTTGTTTAGTGTATGTAATTACATTACATCATCATTTATTATTCTCATGTTATTAATTGTTTGCAAAGCGTAGAGCAAGAAGGAAAGTTCCTTGGTTCTTTTTATGAAGAACGCTGATACCTAAATCTGACAAAGGCAGAAAATAAAAAGAAAACTACAGGCCAGTGGCTCTCTAACTTGTTGGTCTCGGGACACCTTTACACTTTGAAAAATCATTTAGAACCCTAAAGAGTTTTTATTTGAGTTTTAGTATATTCACAATTAAAGCAGAAACTTTTTAAAAATCGGAATGGGGAAATATGTAATTTTATTAAGAAATAAATAAAAAATTAATCTTTCTTTACTCCTGAATTTACTATATTGATGTTTAATTTATACATTTGTAGATATTAAGATAGCGTTTTAAAGGCACTGCTTAATTATTACATCACACTGAGATACTACAGAGATGTATTCATTTATTATTGATGAGGGCCTAGATGCTTCTGCCTATTGCTTTTGCTGGGTAATAGTTTGCACATAATGGCAGCTGGCCTAGCCCTAGAGGCGGACTCCTCCTAGGGGATTTCCCTGACAGTTGACTACCAGCCACCGCTGTAGTTCCCACTGTCACCGTAACATACGGAGAATATTTAAATAGCATAATGCTACTTTATCTCTATAAATATTTGAACACCATTATGTCTGTTGATAGTAAGATATTTTTAATTCTTCAGTTTCTGGTGTGTACTTGTAGTGAGTTGTAACTTTGAAGTGGTCTGGGGCCCATCTGTAAACCATCCTCGGTGAGTTAAGGAATTTATGTCATAATGTAAATCACTGCATTACTTCCCTTGCTGCGAAAGTCTTGCATCAGTCAGAACTGTATTAAATGGTGTGCATCACAACTGACAATCTGCCACACCTCTTGATGTCATCCCCCACTGGCAACAAATAGTAGCCATGGGTTATAACATAACATTTCATAAAAGGAAATATTTAAAACAGAAGTGGGACTCTAAAAGCTCTTACTTCACAAAACTGCTTCCATTACTAAAGTTTTGGTAAATGGATAAATAATTTCTATTAACTTTGAAATTAGTTGATGAATACACATGTTCCCTGCTTCTGATTTATTAACTTTTTGCATAAAATGTGAGTTTGAAAGATGACCTTTTCTACCACAGGGCTTCAGCCATGGAGAACATCCCTGTCATCAGCACTGTCATCACTCTGCCACACGTGATTGTGGAAAATATCCCTCTTCATGTGAATGCAGGTAGTGGGAATTCAGATTTGACTCGATAAAAAGGATCCAATAATAATAATATTTATTTTAGCTTCTAAGATTTTAGTTTTTAAACTTTCTATTATGAAAAATTTCGAACATTTTTGTAAGAGTAGATCACAGCCAGTCCTGTTTCATCTCTACTCCTATATACTCCTCTCACTTATTTTGAAACAAATCCCAGATATCATTTCAGCCATAAATAGTTCATCAAGCCTCTTTAACAAATAATAGCTATTTTTTTAAACATAATCATAGTACCATTATCAAGACTTAAAAAATTAGCAGTAATTTCTTAATATCATCACATTTCAATGTTGAAATTTGACTCCGAATATTTTTCAGTTTATTTGAAGGTCTGTGCACTGCATTTGATGCATAAGTCTCACACTATCCGTCTATAATCGATAGGCAGGCTGACTCCCTCTTGCTCCCCCCACACCCCCGCTTCCCCTCCACTATCACCCTTCCATCACCAATTCCAATACTGCTTTCTGCACCAATTCTCCCTTCTCCTCCTCTCCTCCTCTCTTCCTTGCTGAAGAAACCAAGTCATTTGTCCCACAGAGTTTTCCACAGCCTGGCTTTGCTGATTGCATGGTGTCATTTTTAAATGTTTCTCACTTGCTATAAAGTGGCTCGCTATCTGTAGACTTGATCAGATTTGGGTTCAAGTTTTTGGCAAGAATACTTCATGATTAATGGTGTATGCACATAAGATCTATCATTCCTTCTTTCTTTACTGCAATACTTTATTAAGAGAAACCTCCGTTTATCAACTGTTTGGTTACCATGATGTCTATAATAATTTTGAAAAAGCAGTATATAGTGCTTGCTTCAGCAGCACATATGTTAAAATTGGAATAATACAGAGAAGATGAGCATTGCCCTTTCATAAGAATGACACACAAATTCATGAAGCAGTCCATATTTTTGTATCCTAGGAAAAATAAAATGGCAGAACTGCAAAAAACACACATAAAAACAAATGAATGGGTGCTTAAATGAATGAAAGTTTTACTTACAGTTTCACTAAAACATAACTTTTGCTTATGTAGTTTAGGAACCATGATTGATGTTTTGGGAAATTTTTTATAGATCTTTAAGAAATTTCCTAAAATATGATTCAGTTCCTGATAGCCAAGACCCTTTCTAGGCCAGTCATTTTTAGAAGGACACTTATTTTCTTAGCTTGTTTTATTACAGTCCTATGGCTATTGCCCAATCAAATAATTTTCTTATCTGTCAAGAGTATAGTAGTATCATTAATTTAAATAATACTGTGTCTGTAGAATGAGATTTATTTTCAAAAACAACCCATAAATGGTGAGCTATTTTTTTAAGCCAGAGAATTATGTCATCTTTCTCTGTAGATCTGCCATCATTTGGGCGTGTCAGAGAATCATTACCTGTCAAGTATCACCTCCAGAATAAGACTAACTTAGTTCAAGATGTGGAAATTTCTGTGGAGCCCAGTGACGCCTTCATGTTCTCAGGTCTCAAACAGGTACAGGTTATATCTTGTTGTGTTGCTTATGTAGACACAAAAGTGTGACCAGGAAATGGAGAGCTGTACATTTAGAGATTATGGCTGACTGTCCTTCCTATTGTTTTGATAGTTGTGAATTTATAAGGACTTTTAAAGATTAAGTACAACATGGAGATCAGACGTGTAGGTTCTTACTACTTAGAAAACAAAAGTTCACGAATCCTTGGACTATATTATAATATGTTAGAATTCCTAAAGTAATCTTCCCTGTATTACTGATGTGTGTGTGCATGTGTGTATATATGTGTGTGTTTCTTAATTGGAGGCATGATTATGCCAATATTAACAGCCTATTTTTCTTCTCTACTACTGGTAAAATTTCACAGAAATATTTATCATGCATAGAACTTACTTACCTTTGGTATGTTTAGATATAATTTTGTATCTATACTTAAAAATAAATTATCCAGGTTTTTTGATTCAGTCAAATCAGAGGTAGAAAAGTTCATCAGGTTTTTAAATGAGCAAACGTAATAGGCAAAACCCTGCTTCAGTGAGAGTGCTGTCCTTCACTGTCAGAGGGATAACAGAAATATCTCAGTACATGCTTTTTCATTAGCAAGGGTATGATTAAAGGAATAAGCATGTGGTAACACCTAGAAGTATCTACTCTGACTGATTTAACTGTGCTTTGCATATTCTTAGTGCTGCATTTGTTGGTAAATGCAAAATAGAATTTTATATAAAACAAAAATGCTATGTGTCTAGGCCAGGCGCGGTGGCTCACGCCTGTAATCCTAGCACTCTGGGAGGCCAAGGCGGGAGGATTGCTTGAGCTCAGGAGTTCGAGACCAGCCTGAGCAAGAGCAAGACCCCATCTCTAATATAAATAGAGAGAAATTAGCCAAACAACTAAAAATAGAAAAAATTAGCCAGGCACGGTGGCATGTGCCTGTAGTCCCAGCTACCCGGGAGGCTGAGGCAGGAGGATTGCTTGAGCCCGGGAGTTTGAGGTTGCCGTGAGCTAGGCTGACGCCATGGCACTCTAGCCCAGGCAAGACAGTGAGACTGTCTCAAAAAAAAAAAAAAAAATGCTGTGTGTCTGTGTACTATTTTATATTTATGATATACGGTATTAAGTATAGCACCAGCTATAATATATTGGTACACCTATGCATATATTATTCTTGACACACGTATATGTGTGTACTCATTTCTCATTTATAAATGAGTAAGCTTTTCTTGAATATCTTGGTCTTTTCCAGGTGTTGACATATAAATAGTTAGGAAATACAAAGATGCCAAAATCTCACCACTTTGTATTCTTTTCTAAAGTATTGTTAAAAATTTTCAAACATCTTTTTTTCCCTGAAGTTACTTACTTTAACACAAGGGTAACATCCTTAAAAGAGAACACTAGATAGCCAGGTGTAGTGGCGTGTACCTGTAGTCCCAGCTACTGGGGAGGCAGGAGGATCGCTTGAGCCCAGGAGTTGGTGGTTGTAGTGAGCTATGATGACGCCACTGGACTTCAGCCCAGGTAACAGAGTGAGACCCTATCTCAAAAAAAAAGGAACACTGGAAATGAATAGTTTGTCTTATGTTGACATATGTCTACAGACACTCTCCTACAAATTATCCCGTAACACATTGTGAACGTAAAATTTACCTGGGCTAAGGCAGAAAATATTAACCTGTCTAGTGCTGGTATAAGTTGCCTTTGTAGATCTTGATATAAACCGAGAAATCACACATATATTTTTTATATATTTCCTATTTGCTTTGTCCTAACCTCATACTAATTCAGCCCACAATTTTGGAATCTGCCTGAAAGATGGAATAGGAGATAGAATGAATATTTCACCAGAAGGATTTGAGTATCCAGTCTTTCATAAATAACTGATGGTAACAACATACAGGTATTATGCATATGTGTATTTGATTATCTTTCTCTACAACTTCTTATGATTTAGATTCGATTACGTATCCTACCTGGCACTGAACAGGAAATGTTATATAATTTCTATCCGCTAATGGCTGGATACCAGCAGCTGCCATCTCTCAACATCCACTTGCTTAGATTTCCTAACTTCACAAATCAGCTGCTCAGGCGTCTTATACCTACCAGTATTTTTGTAAAGGTAAGACTTAGAAATGTTCTGCTTTTTAAATTCAGTGTCTTAAAAACAAACAAAAAGAGGACTTTTTTTCATGTAAACTTCATTGAACAATATTTTGAGACTACCAAGTGATGGTTTTGACTTTTATTATATGAATTTGGCAATATTGCTATTCAGTTCTCTAGAGTTACTGTTATTTTATAGAGTGTAATTTCAGAGATTTTTATTCCCTTATTTAAATAATGATTTATTCTTATAGTATCCTTAAACATGTTTTTTCTTTGGCTTAGTAAAGTGTGTTTTCAAATTGTAGTTAGTTTGTAACTAGTTTTTAATCAAAATGGATTAACTTTAGACATCCTTAAACTTTCCTAATTCTAACTGTGTAATGCTGGATTTGGGTCTCTTGTGTCAGAAACTATACTAAGTCCCCTGTAGGGCAGCAGTCTCATGACTAGGTGGGGGATAAGAGGGGAGTGGGGAATGTCTTTTGGGCTGTTTGACTTTTTGGAGTTTGCTATTCCTAAACTTAGAAAACTATCTTAATCATCATGGAAGGAAGTATTTATCAGCATACAGACCTGGTCACAGCTGTACAGATTAGCTTTTTTGAGATGCTAGAGTTACTTATATTGGGAAATAGGGATTTTTTTTTTTTTTTTTTTTTTGAGACAGAATCTTACTGTGTTGCCTGGGCTAGAGTGTTGTGGCGTCAGCCTCGCTCACAGCAACCTCAAACTCCTGGGCTCAAGCAATCCTTTTGCCTCAGCCTCCTGAGTAGCTGGGACTACAGGCATGCGCCACCATGCCTGGCTAATTTTTTTAATATATTTTTAGTTGTCTAGCCAATTTCTTTCTATTTTTAGTAGAGACGGGGTCTCACTCTTGCCCAGGCTGGTCTTGAACTCCTGACCTTGAGCGATCCTCCCACCTCAGCCTCCCAGAGTCCTAGGATTACAGGCGTGAGCCACCGTGCCCCGCCAGGGAAACAAAGATTTTGTTTCCATCAATTAATCTCTCTCAGTCGTTTCTCGAGTGCCCAGTAAACCCAAACCTAATCCCAACTACTGCTAGTTCCGTCTTTTGACTTTTGATCGAGGTAAACCTCTTCTGGGTGGTATTTAAATTCATAAGGAAAAGTATCAGAAAATAAACATTCATAAGTTTTAACATAATTAACATGCCCTTTTGAACTGCAGTGATCTCTTTTCTAAATACGTGTACCACTTTCTACTAACTGAGTGCTGCCAAAACTGTTGACTGGAATCCTCAG
>RJWJ010008245.1:0-54217 GCA_004363605.1 Indri indri | reverse complement strand
TTCTTTGTAGATTCTGGTTATTAGCCCTTTATTGGACATATAGTTTACATTTTCTCCCATTCTGTAGGTTGTCTATTTGCTCTGTTGATTATTTCCTTGGCTGTGCAGAGGCTTTTTAGTTTAATCAAGTCCTGTTTGTTCATTTTTGTTGTTGCTGTGATTGCCATTGGCATCTTATTCATAAATTCTTTGCCTAGGCCAATATCTAAAAGAGTTTTTCCAACATTTACTTATAGAATTCTTATGGTTTCATGCCTTACATTTAAGTCTTTTATCTGTCTTGAATTAATTTTTGCGAGTGGTGAGGGATATGGATCCTGTTTCATTCTTCTGCATGTGGCTATCCAATTTTCCCAGCACCATTTATATTGTTGTCTCCTTTGTCAAAGATCAGGTGGCTGTATGTGGATGGTTTTGTATCTGGGTTGTCTATTCTTTTCCTTTGGTCTATGTCTCTATTTTTGTGCCAATAGCATGCTGTCGTACTATAGTTTGTTGTATAGCCTTGTAGCATAGTTTGAAGTCTGGTAATGTGATACCTCCAGATTTGTTCTTTTTGCTTAAGACTACTTTGGCTATTCGGGCTTTTTTCTGGTTCCAAATGAAGCATAGAATTCTTTTTTCTAGATCTGTGAAATATGACATTGGTATTTTGACGGGGATTACATTGAATCTGTAAATCACTTTGGGTAGTATGGACATTTTAACAACGTTGATTCTACTGATCCATGAGCATGATATGTTTTTCTATTTGTTAGTATCATCTGTGATTTCTTTCCTCAGTGTTTCATAGTTCTCTTTGTAGGGATCTTTCACTTCCTTGGTTAAGTATATTTCGAGGTATTTTATTTTCTTTGTAGCTACTGTGAATGCTATTGAGTCTTTGATTTGACTCTCAGCTTGACTGCTGTTGGTGTACAGGAATGCCACTGATTTATGTGCATTATTTTACAACCTGAGACTTTCCTGAATTTATTTATCAATTCCAGGAGTCTCTTGGTGGAGTCTTCGGGGGTTTTTTAAAGACATAAGATCATATCATCAGCAAAAAGCAATAGTTTGACCTCCTCTTTCCTAATTTGGATACCCTTTATTTCTTTCTCTTGCCTTATTGCTTTGGCTAGGACTTCCAGCACTATGTTGAGTAGAAGCAGTGACAGTGGGCATCCTTGTCTTTTTCCAGTTCTTAGTGGGAATGCTTTCAGCTTTTCCCCATTCAGTATGATGGTGGCTGTGGGTTTGTCATATATGGCTTATATAATCTTGAGATATATTCCTTCCTTGCCTAGTTTGTTGAGGGTTTCTATCATGAGAGGTGCTGAATTTTGTCAAATGCTTTTTCTGCATCTATAGAGATGATCATGTGGTCTTTGTTTTTGCTTCTGTTTATGTGGTGAATCATATTTGTTGATTTACATATGTTGACCCATCCTTGCATCCCTGGAATGATGCCCACTTTGTCCTGGTGGATTATTTTTTTGATGCATTGTTGGATTCAGTTTGCTAGTATTTTATTGAGAATTTTTGCATGTATATTTATAAAGGATATTGGTCTGTAGTTTTCTTTTGTGTGTGTGTCCTTTTCTGGCTTTGATATCAAGGTGATACTGGCTTTGTAGAAGGAGTTGGGGAAGATGGACTTTTTCTTTTTTTTAAGTGCTCAAGTCACTCTTCTACTTCAAAGTAGCTCTTGGATTTTTGAGGGCTCTCCATTGATTTTGGGGACAAATGGAGAACTAACTACAAATGGAGGCCTCTGTTGACCTGAGAATGACTTTTGCATAATGACCATAGTAAGGCCAATAGATTATAATTTTGAAAAAGATATACATGTAGAGGTAGTCATTTTTTTTGGCTTTCCTCAGAGCCCCTTGGGGAAGGCTGACTTCCATGTCCCGGGAGTGTTTGACAGTACCCAAGACTAAGTTAGCATGTGTAAAAAGAAGAGTCGAATCAAGCCTGTTGCAACCCTTTCCTGGACATCTTAGCTAGTTCTCCACTTGGAGTCCCCATTGTCATTCCCAACCAGGAGACCTTGCTCACTCAGAATAGGAGAGAAAGGCCCGGGAGAATCATCTCTCCCGACCCATCCCTTGGCTTTGTGAGGTAAAAATAACATGCTCAGTCAGATCACACACAAATCAACCTTGGCAGTCTTAGGGTACCTGTGGTCACTGTCTTTCCTACCTCAAACTGCCTTCTTGTTGCTCAAAACAAATGAATGTGAAATAAGCTTGCTTCCCTCCCTGTGCTTCTGCTAGGTCTGTGTGGTACTTTTCCTTAGGAAGAGTGGGAGCCATGGCCAGTTGGCTATAACTAGTCCTGCTTTCAGTTCACCACTGCCAAACCTGAGATTGCAGGCTGTTCCTAAGGGATTTGGTGATTGGTAGCAGAAATATATCAAATACCTGTTCCCACCTGGGCTAGCTCCCCTGCCATTTCTGTTTTGACTGTATAGGACCCTAACCAAAGCACTCACTGGGCATCACTGTGCTATAATATTATGTGTTAATAATAGGCCAACTAAAAGACATGTCAATATAGAATACTTTTAATCTAATAAAATGACAGGTCATAAGTCATTTTAGGCTAATGAATTATGTGGGATTGTTCTTCATTGAACTTAATTGTCAATTACACTGTAGAGCTGAAGTATTTAAATTAGATACAGAGTGCATGTTATGGAGAACCAAATTCTGGACAAATATTGAAAACCTGTAAGTTCCTCATGAGCTTGTCATTCATTAGTTATTTACTGATTAAAGTGTTGTTGCATAGGTAGTTGCTGTTTGAAAATCCTAAAGAGCATTTTCTTAACGTTTTCCCCAGTTTAAGTTTAAAAGGGCCTGATGTCACTTGGATTGACAAGTACTGATACATTTCAGTTGTATAAACATTTGTGGAGTGCCCAGCATTTCTATGATCCAAAATGGGCGTTGGGGGGCAAAGGTCAATATGACACCAACCACTGCATAGTCCAAGAGGTCCTTACTGAGGTCGTCCTGCACACAGTACTCCTATAAGTGGGAAAATCATTTTCTTAACTTTTGAAATAAATTGATATGCACCAACCCCTGCACTATTTTTCATTTTGTCAATTATTGGCTTAATTAAATTTTTTTAACTATCAAAGCACATGCATATTCTATTTGGTCTACCATGTTTGTGGAAGGGAAGATGGAAGGTACTAATTTAATTGAGCCTTGAATTTGGGTTATACTGTTAGAACTGCTCTTAGCTGATGCCTGTGAGTTAACCTTATAGATTAGTGTCATAATTTAAAACAAACAACAGAGACCCTTTCTTTCACTTTTTAAATAAAATTATTAGCAGCAAAATAGAAGACTTGAAAACATTAACATGAGTGGAGATGCCTGTCAGAGCTAGTTCTATGAAATGCAAACCTTAATATAGCTGTGGAAAGTTTAAAAAGCTTATCTTCTACAGGTAGAACACAAACGATTGCATTTTGGGGTGCTTCCTTCTCTTTTCTGTATTATATCTATTTTATAGCTTTGGTGGGCAGTCTTCTCGCCAGAAGATGATATGTTTTACTACTTTACTGACAAATCCCACTGCCTCTCTTGGTTTCCAACTGTGGCAATTGGTTTGGGCAGGGAAGGAGAAAAGTTGAAAAATTTTACAAACCTAAAGATTTGGACTAATTTGTGGCTTTCAGTTATCTAGTTTCCCTTTGCCATGGATAAACCAACAATTAATTGCGTGTCAATTTGTTTCTTTTCAAAAAGATGTGGTAATGGAGTTGATTTAATATTGCCACAGTTAACACATAAAATATTTAAACTTCAGGCCTCTGGAGATGGACTGATATAACTTCTCATAAATAAATTTCCAGTGGCCTTAATGTGATATAAATACAAACCCCTAGATTATCTGATCATCTTTATGAGAGATATTAAGTAGTGGTTAATTATTGAATCACTAAGACATTATATCTTGCTACATGTTTATATCACGTAGACTCATGACAAAAAAAATTTACACGAATAAAATCTCACCATGAGTATACCTGCTGATTATCCTCACTGGTTTTTCTAATTGATATATATTCAACATTTTTTTTAAAGCACTGGGTTTCTGTTCTTTCGATTTCACCAGAATACTTTTGTGCATTAAAAAAAATAAAATAAAATGGACCTGTATTGTCACATATTGTGGGGTGCCATATGATAACATTTTTGAATTTTTCAACAGACTAGTTTGAATTTCAGATGACTCATTTGTTCAAAAATAATTTTAAAAGAAAAGAATTCCAATCATTTACATAATAGAAAACACATTGAGAAGAGATCCAGTCTACACATCTGGTTATGCAATTGGGATGCTGGTTCGGCCAGTGAGGACCGTGAGCACAGGCAGTGCGGGCAGAGGTCTGAGGGGGCTGAGCCTCACCTGCACACAATTACAGCACAGGCTGGAGTTACTTCCAATCAAGCCAGCCAACTGACCCTAATGCAAAGCAGATGGACCATTTCTCAACATGCAAATTGCAGGATCAGGGTACATCATAATTAAAGAGATTTTTAAATGAAGAAATTTGAACTGACAGCACACTGATGCTCGTTATGTTCCATAAAGGCTGTTGGTGGTTGAATGATCTTCAAGATTAAAACCTTATAGTGAGGGGGTTCGGATGCTTGGATTTGCCCCTGGTGAGTTCAGGTTGCTTCGGCTGCTGGAGTATTTACCGTAGCTGTATTTACTCTAGAGGATCATGCATTGGAAAGCCAAGGAGAAAGGCGGATTTGGACGTCTCAGAGAGTGTCCTCTATGAGTTTGAAGAACTGGTCATCTCCTCTTTACCTTGCACACAAAAAAAATCGAGTGAATCGTGACATTCAGAGGTTACTCTCTCTTCCTGTATCCACATGAGCCCTCAGGAGAACTATGTGTCGAGCACATGCTTGCCCACCTTGAATGCAGGAACAATACAAAATGATCATTTTGTTGAGATCGGATTTTCATCACTCTGAAAAAGTGTTTTTGGCTTTCCTCTTGATACTTCTGAATAAAAAACAATCATCAATTAACTTTGGGATTTCCATCCTATCAGAAAATGGTCTCTTTCTTTTCTTAATGGAAAAGTCAGTGCAATAAAATGTTCTATCTTATAACAATTTTAGTACTGATTTTTAAAAAGAATAAATAAATGTACATGTGAGTAATATGACCATGAGAGAAAACAGAGATCCGAGTTTCTTGAAAGAATATGTGATTAAGAAGGCAGCACAGAAAACGTGTCATGTTTTCTTTCCTCCCTAAGTGACTTTCAAGCAGGGAGAGGCTTATTGTTGCCTCAAAGGTTTGCATAAATGTTCCAGTATTATCTTATTTCCTCAGATGCATTCTGGAGTGGAGAATAAGAAAGTGGGTTAGGCTATTCCTTCAGCAAAAATTTATTGAACATTTGCTATTGCAGAACGTTCTGTCCTGGGACGTTGTGAGTGCAGGAATGAAGGAGAAATGGTTTTTGACCTCTGGGGGCTGTGGCTTAGTGGGGAAGACAGACATCATTAAATGAGCTTGCTGAAGCAAGAGGCAGTTAAATGCATGTCTTGACAGTTACAAGCTCAACATTGAAGAGGGACAAAAGAATAAAGCCTTTATTTCCAACAGGGAAGTTTAGGAAAAGTGTCACAGAGGGGTGGTATTTGGTCTGAGCCTGGAAGTATTCAGGCTTCTGCAGTCAGAAAATAGAAGGTAAGACATTTCAGATTGGGAAAAAAAATAGCCATAAACAGGCCATGGTAGCATGGTAGCATGGCAGTGTGTTTCTAGGAGAGCTGGGTTTAAAGATAGGATCTGTGATGAAAATGCATGATGTGCCAGGACGTAAACTGAAAGATAAATGGCAGCCTGTGATAAAAATGGATGCCTTCAAGGAGAGGTCAGTTTCCCTGCATCTTATAGAGAATGGGATGCAATTGAAGGGTTTGAGAAGCTGAAGGAGAGCATCTTGCTTCTACTTTAGAAAAATAACCACAAAATACCAAGAAGAGGGAATTAGCAAAAGGAGACAGAGTACACCTGGGTCGTAGGTGGGTTGGAAAGCTATTGTGAAAGTAAATGAGGAGGGCAGTAACATGGAGTGGTCACCATGGAGACAGAATGATTCAGGAATTCCTAAAAATGTACTGTGTAATAAAGCAACTAGATGTCGGTGCATTCAAGAACAAATCACAAAACGTTCTAAGATCTCTTAGCTGTCCTAAAGAACAAAATTGTCATGAAGACGGATATCACAGGAGAAGGAGCATATTTTGGGGAGAGGAATTTAAGATGGGATTTCTGCAGAGAAATTCAGCAGGGAGGGAGAGAGGGTAGCTTGCAGCCTAGGTGGGTTTTGGAGATAGATTAGAAAATCATCTTCCTAGCAGAAATATTCTAGCTGTCCAAGTTAATGTAACCCCATTGTAAGGTTATGCACAGAGAAGAAAATCTATGACACAAGGTTGAAAGAAATTCATGTCGTGGCAGAACAGGAGTTAAAGACTGGCTTAGTGAAGTCCCAAGCCAAGCAGGAAAGTTGACAATGGAATAAGAATGTCCAAAGTTTTGCAGATCTATCAGAAATCACCTCTTTTCTCTACCATTCGATGCGGGTTTTCCTGATTTTAAATGTGCAAAGAAGCAGAGAATTCAGAGAGAAACCAGAGATCAGATCATAGCTCCAGGCAACTAACTTACGTAATCTTCCTTACACTTCATTATCTCGTGTTCAAAATGTAGATAATTAACCCTTCACCCACTTCACAAAGTCCCAGTGAGAGTCAGGTGGTGAAAATTTAGGGTAAACTAAAGGGCAAGGTACAGCTGTAATTCGCCAGCAAATCAAAATGCAGAATTCAGTAGGTATGGTAAATGTGCTCTCTAGAAAAAATGTATTTTTAAATAATCAATGACTTTTGACCATACATAAATATGCTTTTTAAAAATTATCCAACCCCATCCACCTACACATTTGGTAACTTTAAAATTTTCCTAAACAAGACTTAACATGGATTCAGATCAAAATGAAATGAGTTGAAATTCAGCCATGTCACCAGCATGCATAAAATCTTACATTTGGTGTTTGACAATTTTTCCAGTTTCTTCTCTGTTTAAACCTGAGAAATGGAAAAAGAAATAGAGCATTCTGAACTAGCCTTTCAAATGAGTTTTCAATGCTCTGGGCAAATGCCCATTCTCCACAGAAAATGATATTAATGAAGATGCGTTCGTTCTAGGTGTCGATGTTCAACATCATGGCGCCATAGATTCTACCTAATCAGTTAGTTTTACATGTCCTCTTAGTACTATAAATTTCTTTTAAAATTCCCTTTCTATAATGGCTACGATTTTGAACTGTGGATCTTAAATCCTTCAGTCACCACACAACTTGCAAGAAATCAGAATGATTAACTACTTTAAAATGAGACACCTGCATGAAACTTTTGAGGCAACGCGCTCACTCATGCCAAAACCAAACATGACAAATTCATCATTTTCCAATTTTAAACCATGAAATGTATGGGGGAACGCCCAAGCAATCAACTGGGGAATCCAAAACACTTATGCTTTGGAAATCAGTCTTGTGAGATTTCACCACATGAGAAGATTTAGCTTTGCAATTTCTTCCTTAAATGGAAAACTCCCTGTGACAGAAAGAGCGTCAAACCTGGGAACCATGTTATGATGAACCTAGAATACATCAACAGAAATGGAGCGTGTTAAAAATGGGAAAAATGACTTGAAATTCTTTGTAACTATCACCTCGTGTGAATTCCATGTTGATCTCAAGTGAAGCAACCTGGTAACATGATTTGCTCAGAAGAGTGCTCATGAAATGATTGCTCTAGGGATTACGAAGGAGAAAACCACTTGTTCAGAATCGGCTATCAATTTAGACCCTCTTTCATAAAAAGAAAGAAAGAAAGAAAGAAAGAAAGAAAAGAAAGAAAGAAAGGAAAGGAAAAGCTAAAAGAGAAGGGGCTAATAGCTGAACTCAATGTCAGAGGCTTCAGATGTGAAACCCTGCATGGAGAGCCCACTTTTATGAAAGGAAATAGAATATCAGTTGTCAGCGGATGAGATCTGTCTCTTCATAGATTTTGTTCCTCAAATTTTACTTCCATTTGCAGCACATACAGATTATTTTAATTGACATGGTTTTGTTGCAGGTGTCCCCTTGAAGCCCAGGAAAGAGTTACGATTTACAGAACTTCAGTCTGGGCAGCTGGAGATTAAGTGGTCCTCGAAATTCAACATTTCCATTGAGCCTGTGATCTACGTGGTCCAGCGAAGGTGGAATTACGGCATCCATCCCAGCGAAGACGATGCCACGCATTGGCAGACAGTGGCCCAGGTAAGTGCATCATAGACTTTGTTTTTCCCCGTGAGGTAGCGTCTACTACACACCTACATAAAATTAACTTGCTGTGCCTCAAAACAGCTTGACTACAAAAATAACTTAATCACATGTGGAATTAGTATCCTGCTTATCTGCTTAAAAGGGAATGAGGACTGCAGATATAAACCAATACACCCAGAAACTTGACTATTGGCTTAATTTGCTCAAAAAACACATGGAAGGGAGATAATTTTGTAATCCGATTGTTCACATTTATTTTCTCCAAGAACTACGTTTCCTTTAGCTAAACTCAATACCAACCAGAGTCAGGGAAATGCCACACTCTTAGGACTGGTTAATGCGACATTTAATAATCTACACGGCGTCTCTTCTATTTCTCCTACATTTAAGCTTTTATTCCATCCAAGGACTTTGGTAGCATGGAGCAAGATTCATATCAGAAAACTGCATAGTGGGAAGTAGCCAACAGCTCATAAATCTTTGCTAAGTGCTTTCTTCTTCATCTCAGTCAACTTAAAAACTGATACACCACCTGGATGGCAAAACTCCCGGAGTTTATCTTAACAGTATTTCCTCCTCTTCTGTCCTGTTGATGAGAAAAGCAAAATATTTTCTTTCTTTTTAAGAGCTGTTAAATGGACTACCAGCTGCAAAAAGAAAAAAAAAAGAAAAAAAAGGAAGAAAAGAAAAAGAAAAAAATCACAAACTACATGGATATAGAAAAACATGATAAATTCTCAATGTGAAACTGCTTCATGCTTTTCAACAACTAAAATGCCTTCTCCACATTTATGTCTATAGGGAAAAATTCTCACCTTAAATTGATCAGATCATTTTCTCCAAGGACTAGATTCCCATTTGATTTTCAGTAAATATAAAATAAATTTCAGCATTTAGGTGTTTGGAAGAAGAATTTGGTTATTTTCTCAATTGTAGTGTCTCAAAGGACATAAACACTAAAATGAAATAAAAACCCCCAAATAAACAAGAAGTTCGATGTAAAAGAAATTAATATTCAATTAGTTTAATATTAAATTAGAAAAAATACTTGGCCAAATAAACTTAGTAGTTGTATTTTATACCTATTTTATAAAAACAAATTGCTTTAATGAAACATAAAGTTACTCAGAAAACAGCCTAACATTGCATTTGATGTACATACATGGCCTGCTCCCGTAAGTAGTGGTACTACAGAATCATTTGTAAATTTTCCAAAGTATGTAAAGATTTATGAAAGTAACTGACAATAAAATCATCTCTTTCATCCCCTCTTTTTGGAAAGAGGAAAGCCCCTGAATTATCATAGCTATTATTCTTGCCAGTTAATGCCACACATAGTACTTCCTTCCTTTGTCTGCTAAATGCTGGGGATGTCATGCTGACTTTAAGCTTTTTAAATTTACAGCTGAAACTCTAAAAGGTGAAGTCAGTTGAAAGCGTTGTCTCAAATTCTGCCAAATCAAGTAGAGAGCCCTGTTTCCGAGTTCATAGTCTTCCTTTGATCTCAGAAATGTTTAGCTCCTTTTGGATATTGGTGTAAATGCGACAGTCCTTTTCTGTAAGTTATCATAGACAGAGGTTTGCGAGGGTTTGAATTTAATCCTATCTCCCCAACTTCCTCCATAGAGCCAAGCTGAATTTGGCACTAGGTGCAGGTGAGGTCGTGGACGGTAGGTATTTATTCCTTGGAATTCAAGGCAAAGGTGTTCAGATCTGCAAATAGGAACAAAACATAGAACACTGTTGAAAGCCGGTCTATAGTATGAACACTGTTAAAGTTATTTGATATCTTAGGATGGCGGCAGTAGAGACAGCAAAACCTACTGACCTTCCAAGTGTCTTTTTTCTTTGGGCATTTTACTGGACAAAGATACACTAACACATCTCACCCTCTAAAATCTCAGATGTTATGTGATTCGCTCAAATTTAAAAAAAGAAAATAGTGTTTTGGGTTACAATTCACCTCCAGAAATTGTTAGTGTTCCTTAAGTGTGTGACTTGTTTATACCTAACTTCCACAATTAAATTTGCCATACAAGCTGAAGGGGCATTTTCTTCCCTTTCTAAATGGGATTTCATCTTCATGTCTATAATGTAATGATTACTATACATATATGTTCTTTATTGGTTAAATCCTTCAAATGCTGTGTCTAGTCACCAGATTTAAAAATAGCCCAAGCATTTGTCATAGATTTTTTTTTAATTTTATTTTTATTTTTATTATTATTATTTTTTGAGACAGAGTCTTGCTCTGTCACCCTGGCTAGAGTGCAGTGGCATCATCATAGCTCATAGCAACCTCAAACTGCTGTGCCTGAACAATCCTCTTGGCTCGGCCCCCCGAGTAGTTGGCACTATAGGTGCGCACCCCCATATCCAGCTAATTTTTCTATTTTTGGTAGAGACCAGGTCTCGCCGTTGCTCAGGCTGGTCTGGAACTCCTGAGCTCAAATGATTCTCCCGCTTCGGCCTCAAGGAGTGCTGGGATTACAGGCATGAGCCACCGTGTGTGCCCAGCTGTCACGAGATTTTGATTTCCAGAGATGTTTAGTTCTTTGGGGTGAAACAGCAGTGGTTCCTTGATCCCCAACTGCCCCCTCTGTAACTGGGCATGACAAGCCTTCTACCCAGAGTTGCATCGGCTGATAAGTTAGTGTATTTTTAAAAACACATCCAACCCGCATGTCAGAATGAAAATGGAATGTTCCCTGTGCTCTATGACATTTCCCCTCAGACCACAGACGAGAGGGTTCAGCTGGTGGACATAAGGCCCAGCAGGTGGTACCAGTTCCGAGTGGCCGCTGTGAACGTGCACGGGACCCGCGGCTTCACGGCCCCCAGCAAACACTTCCGCTCTTCCAAAGGTCAGTCTTCCCGCCCTGCCCGGACACGGACGCGTGCCTTGCTCCTGGGCACACGTGGAATACAAAGTCTTTGTCTGTGTGCTCACATGTATGGTTAGCAGGCAGGCGGTTTTCTGTCCTTAGAGCGTGGGACCTGATGTGTTCGAAAGGACCTTGTAGACTGATGGTGAAGGGCATCACTGCGCTTTTACCTGCAAGGTGTCACTGAAGATAATATAAGCGTTTTTTTATTTTTTAACTTTGAAGTGGGAGTGGGTTTCCATTATCAACTTCTGTTGAGCTTTTCCTGAAAGGTATTCTGCATCAAGCACCGTTCAATTAATTTTCAAAGGGAAAGACAGAATTTTATCTACACCAGATGATATAGCCTTTCTTGAAATGATTGTTAAATTGAGTGTGAATTTACCTCTTACTTTGTTTCATAACATCCACAATTTAAACCCCTCCTGAGTCATTTGATCAAAACTGATTGCTGTAATTTTGTTCGGTTCCTATTTCAC
Organism: Indri indri; assembly: GCA_004363605.1. Taxonomy (NCBI): domain Eukaryota; kingdom Metazoa; phylum Chordata; class Mammalia; order Primates; family Indriidae; genus Indri; species Indri indri. The sequence goes on along the minus strand of RJWJ010008245.1, from coordinate 42,482 downwards.
TGCTATGTAAAAATCTCCATGGAATCAGATGAATACTACACTATATTTCTGGTTAGTTTAGTCTGTGACAGTTGAAGGACATAATCTGACCAGATATTAATAATATTTTAGGATTATTTCTCCAACGATGTCCATATGGCTGCACACCTTCCAAATTAATTACATATCTGCTTGGCTAACCACCAAGATCTGGTTTCATAAATACAGATTAATCATGTTGTCCACTTACTAATCAGGACTTGTCTTCTGACATGGAAGCTCATTTAGATTTATCTTAAACAAAATGCATTGTGATATTAATGAATACTGTAAGACTTATAACATCGATCATGTATCTTCCTATGAGAGGGTTTAAACTGGCTGCTATAAATTGCAGCTTCTGTTCCATGATTGGAAAAACATATGTGTCTCAGATAGTCTATCCATCTTTCACTAGGGAATATTGCTACCCCTTTCTCTGTATAACCATAAATGTCGAGTGGAAAACTTGCAATCAATATCATTTAATATTTGGATTTTATTGTAGGGCATCTCGTAGATTTTTAACTTTCTTTTACAAAAAGCATTGTAAGAAAAGGGAAAGTTGCTTTTTATTTTTTCCAGGGAGGCAAATACACTAATTGAGCAAGCTTTAAAGTGAAATTATAAATCAAGACATCAAACTTTGCCTTAAGATTCTGTCTCCAGGTGGTCTGACAATTTAGAGAGGCAAGTGAAATCAATAATTAATAGTGGTTTGGGAGGTGGCTTGAGAACTCTTCACCTTGGGTTTCATGGTTCAAATGCGATCCAGACACATTGCAGTCAAAACGCGTGACCATCTGTTCAGTTGCCGGCAGGACGTGGGCTGGTGCTCTCAGAGCAAGCCTGCAATTCAGACATCAGACAGAGTGGTCCCCAGCCCCTAGGGACAGATGTTGAGTTAATTACCTGTAAGAGCTGTAGCTCATCCTGCCTAGTGGAGATGGGGAAGGTGGCCTTGCTCTCGGGATTCCTTCCAGAGCGGTGCTATCACGAGATCTTTAGGGTCTGGGCAGAGGTCTGTTGACAGACTCCAGGGCTGGTCCTGAAGGTGCTAACTGAAAATGGGCAGGCCATGCTCTCTGGGCACTTCCTAGCATATCTGAGCAACTTCATAGTCTAGAATGAGAACTGTACTCCCCAAAGTTAAATGGGCTTTTGTTGAATAAAAATACGCTGTTTTTTGAAATATTGCAGTCATTAAAATGTTGTTCTTTCTCCTCTCCTACTTTTACAAATACACCCAAAATTCATACTTCCACATGTCTCATTGTGAGGAGCAGCCCAGGCTTTAGTGCTTTTCCTCTTATAACCAAAAATGTCTGCACAGAATTCACAGTAGATTATATGGTGTTTCCAGTCAAGGAGCATCACAGAATGTTAGGAGTATAACGAATCAGCTAAGTGGTGGAGACATTCCCTCCAGGGCATGTCTAAAAGAGACTCAACCACTAACAAGATGGGCAACATCTTCCCCCAAAGTGTTTAACAACTTTATTGAAATAGAATTGTCATACAGTAAAATTCTCTTACCTTAAGCATACAGTCCAATGATTTTTAGTATTTACTGAATTGTGCAATGATCACCTGGCTTGGAAATGAGTCCATCACACCAGTGAGATCCTTCATGCCTTACTGAGAAAGTTTAGAGGTGGAAGGCGAGTTGATGTTGTGTCTTTAGCTTCTTTTATTACCCATGATTCTCAACTGCAGCCCTATGAGATGGTCAGTATCCTTCTGCATGGTACATGGTCTCCTTAGGAGAGCCTGGGATAGCAAGCACAGCAACCACAGTGACCTAGAAACGATCACACCCTTTCTAGAAGTAGGAGCATCCCAAAGGAAATAAAGGACTTTCCCTTAAACATTCTCTTCTCTCAACATCTCAATTTTAAGAATTGGCAATGCTGTTCTTCCAGTAGTTTGTGACAAAAGAACCTTGGGGTCATTCTTGATTCTAGTCATTTCCTACAAGCCACAGCAAATCCTCACATCCCATCAGACTCACCTCCCCATGTGTGTCCCCTAATCAGTCCCCTCTGGCTTTATCCAGGCTGAAGTCACCTTTAACCAGCAATGCCGCATCAGCTTCCCAGCAGCAGCCCTGGTTCAGGTCCCCTCCCTGGCAGTGTCCATGACAAGGCCATGGGAGTGGTCCTCCTGAGATCTGAGCCACTTCCTGCCGATTCTGTGATCAGCATGTCTCATAGCTCCCCCATCAGACTTGGGGTAGAGGCCTGATCTTCACAACGGATATTAAGACCCGACAGACCTACCTCCTCCTCCCTCTCGGACTTGATCTGCTGCTGCCCTCTCTGTCTTCCTGCTCAAGCAGGGGCTGCCCTGCCATTATGTGAATGCTACAAACTCTCCCTTGCCTCAGGACACTTGCACCTACCACCAGGTCCTAGACTGGGAATGTTCTCCCTTCAGATTGGGCCAAGGCTGAGCCCTTCACCTCCTTTGTGCAAATATCTCTTTCTTAGCAAAACCTTCTCTGGCCACCCTACCTAAGATAGTAAACAAATAAACCCACATCTCCCATGTTCCATTCTTTATTTTTCTTATTGTCAGTTGTTGCTACCTACCCTACCATACTAGAGGATTTTACTTATTAATCTTGCTTACTCTTTCCCCTTGTATCCAAGTAGGATGATGATGACGATGACGATGATGATGATGGTGAGTGTGTTTTCTATGAGAGCAGATATGTTTTCCTTTTTCTTTACTTATTATCCCTAGTGCCTAGAACAGTGCCAGACACATCGTAGACACTCAACAAATCTCTGCTGTATAAAAGAAGAAATGAAACATGAGTAATAAAAAGAGAAGCTAAACACAGAAAAATAAACTTTAATTTCAAGTTTTCCTAGTAAGGCATGAAAGATCTTTACCAGGGTGATGAGCTCACTCTAAAACCAGATAATGGTGATGGTTATACAACTCAGTAAACAGCAAAGATCATTGGTCAGTCAGGTAAGATGAGTGATTTTTATGGCATGAAAATTCTATTTCAATAAAGTTGTTAGACACATTTTTCCCAGTGAGTCTCTTTTCTACGTTCGGTGAGATGGAGGGAGGTGGGGAAAGGTGTGGCCCATCTTGCTAGCGGTGGAGCCTCCTCTAGGGGCACCCTGGAGGGAATGTCTCTGCCGTGTGGCTGATCCAGTGCACCCCCACCATTCTGTGACGCGCCTTCACTGGGAACATCCTGGAATCTGCTGTGAATTCTGCGCAGACACTTTTGGTTGTAAGAGAGCAAGAACTAACGTTTGGGATGTTCCTCACAATGAGCCATATGGAAGTGTGAATTTTGGGAATATCTGTAAAAGTGGGAGATAGAATAACAACCATTCTAGTGATGACTGCCACGTTTCAAAAATGGTGCACTTTGAGTCAATGCATGCCCACTTATTCACGATATGCCCCAGAACTTAAACTGCACCAGTCTCCTAGTGGTTTAAAATTGCTTTAAGAAACAGTTACTGCCTCCAAGGTAGGAGTCTGTGCAAAGAGTGAGCAATTATCCAGTGCGTTTGGGTTGGGTAGAGAGCCAACCTTCATAATGTAAGGCCAGGTCTAGGGAAAGAGGAAGGAATTATTTCCATCTACGATGAATACCTCTGTGAATAAAAATAAAATGAAACAAAAAAAACTGATAAAATGAGTTTCGTTTGGTTTAGTCCCACCGCTTGGTGTTCATGGGCTATGATCCTGATTTTCATGGCTAAGCCAAACTTCTTGTCATTATCTTCTTTATGGTTATTTTTAAATACAAAATTAATCCGTGGTTTGCCAAAATGTATTGGCTACTATTTAAGTTAATTTTTTTTTAAGTTAATTTTTTTAACTCATTTGTTTTCCCATAATTTATCCCTGACTCAGCATATCTATTGTTATACAAAATTCTAAGTTATTCATAGATCGATAAATGCGTTTCATGCTTTTCCTCTTCCTGGTAAACCCCATTTTTGGATATTCTTATTGCTAACTTTTACTTTGCCCAGAAATGAATGATTAGAAAATAAGTAAAATCAGTCATTTTTGCTGGCAGCGGAAAGGCTAAAAGAGAGCTTGGAATAATTTCTGTATTTACTTATTTAAATTCTCTATACCGTCTTTCCTCCTGGTACTTCAGAAGGAAAATCGGCTTCCAAGTTAAAAATTAAAGTTAATAATAATTGAATACCTTAATGCCTAATGCCTCTTTCTACTTTTTGTCTCTTTATTTGGAACATGGAAATGGTCATCTCTGCCTATGGTGACGCCATATCAAAGTCACTGCTGGGATGAAATGTCTCTCTAGCCAGCAGCTTGGCCAGATCCTAGGGTCTACCTAAGGTTTTCCATCCCATCCCATTTGGAACAAGCCACAGAAAGCCTCAGAGCACACTGTGTAGGTATGTCTGCACAGTCCTCTGTGTGTTGGCACAGGATGCTGCTTTGGAACGCAACTCCTCAAAAACAGAGGTAGAGTCAAAGATTAGACTTTTCTAGAAGCTGATGCAAGTGAAGGCTTTGAGTGTGGGTAGTTCACTTAGGAGGTGATCCAGAACACAGCTGGGTGAGAGAGGACACCAGATGGGAGAGAAGGAAGAAAATAAAGGGAATTCTCCACTAGTTACCACCATGGGCAATGGAGCCTCCTCCCTGTGGAGCACTCAGGGAGCTGCCCTGGAGCACACACCCCACAGCACCTGCTGGAGGGGGTTGGGGGGATGTTCCAACCCCACCCCCTCAGCCATTGTCTGCCACCGTTCCTAGCGTATGTGGCCTGCACACTGGGACCTGAGCCTAGACAGAGCCTTAGGTACGGAGGTATAAAGGGGAGCTTTCAGAAGTTGAGCTGACATGCTCTGAAACAGGAAAGTGCAGTCGAGTCCGGGTGGAGCCCTGCAATGCCCGCTGTTTGCCTCTTGTTCAACTCAACGTCCACGTGATGCCTGCTGCAGGGCACAGAGCTCATCCGTACATTTTGAATTGTGGTTTAAAATAAATATGTTAATAGTTTCATGAAAGAAATGAGGTGAGATCATGAAAGGAATCCCCATAGTACTAAATATTCCTGATCTTCTTCCTCTATGGGACAGAGGCAGTCGCGGACACAGGCATGCCTTCCTAGCTCTGCCCACATTAGATAGCTTTTATGTCATTGTGTACTTCGCAGAATGAGAAACTGCCGATGTCTGACGAACACAGGGCCCAACTTGTGAGTGATCGAGTTAGAGTGAGGGTTGTGCCATTAGAAAAATACTTTTGCACTTGTTTACTTTTTTCCGGTAAATTGGCGTTTAACCTTTTCTTGATATTGTCAATATTTATAGAATGAGCTAAAAATATATATATTGCATGCTTAGTATTGGAAATATGTATTGCTAAGTAGTGACTCCCTATTACAAGATAGTATTTACAAGTTTGCTGAATTTTGCAAATAAAGTGTTCGCTTCTGGCTGTGGAAACCGCATCTGCGTGTCAATATGGGTAGCTGACAAAGAAGAGTTCCAATTTTGTGGATTGCATAAGGCAAAATCCAAATCCATTGTTTTGTATGTTGCGAAAAGCAGGGAAACATTTGTATGGTCATCTAGAATTAGTCAATATGAGCTTGACACTGCAAAATAACATACTTTTAAGGGATCTTATGAAGAAAAATTTAAAAATCCAACTAAAATTATCATTAACCTAACATATAATCTTTTAGTTATTATATTCACTTCCCTTCAAATTCAAAGCTCTTCATCCATCCTTTTCTCCCTACTTCTCCATGTGCATAGTGTACGTTGCAAAGAAAAAGGAAGCCGATGGCATTGTTTTCACAGCACATAAGCATCCTGCTGATGTCGTTCCATGCATACATTACAGAGCATCAGTAAAACTAGAACAGATCTCACTCGTGGTAATAAAGTACCCTGCTGCTCCCTGGGGACCTGTGACTTTCTACTCTGTTCCACAGCTGCTCAGGTTGTGCCATTTGCAATGGGCAAGGCTTGTTTGTACATATGTCTTCAAACTATTGAATAGCTGGAAATTTGCCTTCAGTTGTAGCTTCAGCAGCTTTGCAGAGACTTAGGAGTCCTTGTGTGTCTAGATAGTGCAGAGTGAATTTTTTTTTTAAAAAAAGGGCAAAGGAACATTATCCCAACTGCTAAGTCTGGAAAGAAAAAAAGGCTTAAATATTATTAGAACCAACCTTCTACTTAGTTGGAAAATTTGCGCTATAGCTGTATCATTTCTTTTACAATATATCACAGCACGTGATCACAGTTACATACCTTAAGAAGTATTCCTAGGATGCACTTCAGTGGGAAGTTTGCTCAACAGACATCAGTAGTAGAAATCAAGAAAAGTAAAATCAGTGTTCATTTTCTTGAAATATGCATTGTTCCTCTGTGTGTGTGTGTTTGTTTATGATTATGTGTAATGGTCATTCTCTTCATGGCCCTTGCATGCTAGTTAGTTGTTCTTTTAACACACAGAAATGGGTTTCTGTTTATAATAAATAGCGTTGTCTGAAAACCTAAAGCAGCCAGCCTCACAAAAAGTGGTGGAGTTTCTCCTGGGACAGGCAGAAGTGGTCCTTTCCCATGAGATTTCACGTCAGTGCAATAATAGACCTGCATTTCTCCACGGGTGATAAGTGATTTCACTTGTCACTTTACTCAACATTGGCTCAAAGTCATTCCATTGTACCAAACCTTTGTGCCTGTTACTTTGTCATGTGTGGCTTCAAACACAGAGGTTAAGTGATGAAACCTGAAATCTATCTTTCTGAAAGCCAAAATGTTCCATCTTCCTTTGCTGAAAGCACCACATACGATCGTCAATAGAAAGAACTGCTTTTCTCCAAGGCTGGAGTTGGATTTACATACTAAATATTCAAAGGTCTGTTATGTGACTCCTACCCTCTCCCCCTGTGCTCCTGAAATAGTGAATTAAACCCTCTAAGTCCTCAATTCCCTCATCTCTAAGATGAGGGCAGTAATGCCAACATTTAGTCAACAAAATATAACCGTATGTTTATAAAACGAGAAATAAACAGTGCTCATGTCAAGTTTCCTAAAGCTAATGGGATCACAGTTTTCGAAATTCTCCCAGCTGGGGGTGTGCAATCTATGGCCCGCTACAAATAAAGTTTTTTTGGAACACAGCCACACTGGTGTGTTTACGTGTCATCTGCTGGTGCTTTTGAGCTATGAGGGCGGAGTTGAGTGGTTCTAATAGAGACTGTGTAGTTCACAAAGCCTAAACCTTCATTGTCTGGCCCTTTACAGAAAAAGTCTGCCAGTACCCGCTCCAGACTGTTGTGATGAACACTTTCTCCACTAAAAGGCTTTGCATTTTTACTTTCTGTAGGGATATTGCCCCTCATTCTGATGATGGAATATAACATATACAGAGTGTGGCACTTGTAGGTGTATATTGTCAGAGCCTCAACTTTCTCTTTTTCCTCTCTTTTTGTTCCCACTCTGTTTTCTGCCACCAGTTACATGAATGACCTTGGACATGTTACTTCACCTCTCTGACCCCTAAGACTCCCACCAGTAAAAAAAGAAAAAGAAAAGTGAAATAGCTTGTAGAATCTCTCAGGGCTTTATCATAATATAGATCTGCCTGTCTTTCTATCTTTCTGTCTGTCTATATATGTCTATATATGTATGTGTGTGTATATATTTCACATGTAAATATCCAACTACGTTAGAAAATTCTAACACAATTAAAGCATCCTGTAAGTTGACAGAAAAGATTTTTATAATTCAACCAAATGAATATGCCTTATTTCATAACATAAGGAACCATTTCTTAAGGCAGAAAATGGCTTAAACATGCAAGTATGTTAGGATTGAATGAAATGCTTCAGATTAGATAAACCAAACTGATCCTCTTTTAGCTAAACCCTATAGTGAGTAAGTGGATAAATGAATGGCTAGTTTACAGAGGACGATGGGGAAATAAACAGATAATCACCACAATTTCCTTTTGGTTTTAAAATTTAATATTGATTGTTTTGGGGAAGGAAGAGATTGGGAGGATCTCATGTTAATAGTGGAGGGGCACCATCTCGATATTGTAAAAACTCAAAATGGGCCTTAGTTTTGAGAATATATAAAGCAAATATTATTAATTCATATTTTTAATAGCATTATTTCCTCATATGTTGTTCTCATAGCTTATGTTGTTTCGCGTTTTATAACATTTCATGAACTAGATGATATTATTCTGGAATATTACGATCACATCCAAGATACAAGAAAGATTTTCCAGGGAAGTAAATAACGACATAACGAATGAAGCAGATTAAGGAAAACGATGAAATACCCATTACTAGTTGACCTTCTTAAATGTTAAAGTTTTTTAAAAGAGGAGATGATTTTGAGCTTTCCTTTTGAGCCCAGAATACCTGGAAATTCATGTGACTGCTTATTTTCAGCATATAGACATTGAGGTGCATCACTGGGAACACGAATGGCTATTCTTTTCATTATGCATTTTAATTTTTCTCTCGCCTTGAAGTGATGACTCACTTGCCAACGAGGTTCTTTGTCAAGAAAGGTCCGTAGCTTCCTTCTGTAGGTTAAGGATCAAATCCAATGCCAGAGGAAGGGGTGTCACTTTAATTCTCTTTTTTCAAACTGGGAATAACACTCCTTTTATTTTGCAGTTCATTTTATGATCTTGTTGTGGTTCAGCAATTCCGATTGACAGTGGTTTAAACCTGAAACCGAAATATCCCCTTACAAATCAAAGCTACATTTAGAAGAGGCCTGTCATTCATCCATTCATTCATTCAGCAAATGTTTACTGGGCACCTATGGTGTGCAAGCTGCTCTGCTAGATCCTGGAAATATGGAAATGAGCAAAACAGACAGGAACTACTCCCCTCGTGGAGATTTCATGGTTGTGAGTGGAGGCAGAAAGCAAGCACTGTGCGATAAGCCGGTTGGTAATAAGGGCTTTGGAGAATAATGTAGAAAATCAGGGTGAAATGTGTTTTAACCAGTGGAGGGAGAGCACGTGGCTATTGTGAACAGGGTGGCCTGCGGTAGGAGAGGAGCCAGTCGCGGGGCTATCAGGGAACGCGTTCAGGCCAGTGGAAAAGCCTCAGTAGCGTCCTGGCCTTCCTCCCCAAGAAACAGCGTGGGAACCTGCGTGGCCGGGACTCAAGGAAAGGAGGTTAGCGTGCAGTAGGATTTGCAGGGCGCTCGGAGACAACCAGCACTTTTACTCGAGGTGAAGAGCTTCTGAGCAGAGGGTAGCACGGCATGGTTCACGTGGGGGTGGATGGATCCCCCATGGATCACGGCTGCCGCACGGAGGGCAGGTCCTGGGGGAAGTCGCGTGGAGCCAGGGCGCGCTGTCAGGAGGTCTCCGCGGGGACGGGGACGGGTGCTGGTGGCTTGGCCCAGGCTGCTGGAAGAGGGGGAAAGCTGCTAAATTCCACATGTATTTTGAAGGCGGTGCTAACACGATGTGCTCCAGGGATGTGAGTGGAAAAGACACGTAGGACTTCAGGGTTGGGGCTGGAGCCCCTGGAAGGAGGCATTTCCATGTGCCGAGCTGGGGGTGTCTGCCCTGGGCTGTGTGCACAGCGGGGCGTAGGGGTCATGATCTACTTTGAGACATGTCGGTTTTGAGGTGCCTCCGAGACCTCCAAGTGGAGCTGGCTGGAAGATTTTTGAACAGCTGAACCCAAATTCAGGGCTGAGGTCTGTGTCGAGACATCAGTTTGAGAGTCATCGGCACAGAGATGTTTTTGGAGCTGTGACACGGGGGCAAGATCCCTGCAGAATGGTGTCCACGAGAAGAGAAGCGGCCCCTGAGTTCAGGGCAGATGTGGGCTGCTCTGCTGTTTAGAAAGGAGGGGATTTGGCGGAGCTGCGGGGCGTGGGGCTGAGAAGTGGCTCCACTAAGACGAAGGAAAGTCCCGTGGAGAGAGTGACCAGGAAGCCCAGTGAAGGCTGTGTTGTAAAGAGAAGCAAACGATCAATGATGTATTGATGACGTTGCTTAATCGGTACTGGCGATCAGAGGAGGACTCCGCTGGGCTGCTGAGCCCCATGGAGAGGAAATCGGTGCTCCCGTCCCCCAGGCGGAGCAAGCGTGTCCTCCTGGCGCGCAATGCGGTGGTGTCCGTGCCTCTTGGCGCGTTGCCACCCCACGCCGTACTTGTCACCCTCTCCCCTGCAGATCATCTTCTTCGAAATTACCTGTGTGTTTTACATAAAAAATGCATGTTTCTGGGCCACAGCTGCATCACAGGGTCGGCATTTCCCAGTGTAAGTCCTGGGCGTGCCGGGAGATTCCCCACGGTGCTTCTTTGAGAGCGGCTTGGCTGACAGCATCACGGGATATGCTTCCCGTTAGCCCCGGGCCTAAAAACGACTGCGAAGCGTTCTTATTTTACAAAACGAAGGCCCTAACCTAACCAAGCCCCCAGACATTATAGACCATAGAGAAGAACAAGAAATTTAAAAAACAAAAATCATATTTCAACCATTCCAAAACCACAAGGGATGCTGAGAGTAAAAACACGGATTTTTGTTTCCTCCAGTCTTCATTTATATCAAGTTAGATGTAACTTCTCTGCACCTCCGATGCAGATGCTTTTATAATTGGAGTTATTGACAGCATTTTCCTGGGAAGGTGACTGGAAACGGAAGCCATCTGTAAATCATCTGCGGTGAACGGCGTCCCCACTCGCTAAGTTTGTGGTGGGAAAGGAAGTAAAGGCCCTGTAGGTTTGCTCACATTTAGTCTTCTTCATATGCGTGCTTTAAACGGAGGTCTGTGGGGTGGTAATTCCAGCACCTAATTTCTCTCTCGACAGCTGAGAAAGTTTCAGTTTAGGAGACAAACCAGAAGTGGTAAAATTGCAAAAATGGATATTACCCATAAGTCATCCAATTTGTAATGTGGATAACAAATGGTGCAGGGTTTTGTTTTTTCCCTGATCTCTTTTTGTTGCTCTTAGCTGATGCAAATATCAATCGCTACAGGGTCACTAAGCCGAAAACAATTACTTGTGGGAACTGGATTTCTAGCTTTTTCTTTTTGGAGTTTTCAACGGTGAGTCTACTTTGCTTACTGACTTAATGTCAATTCACCTGCATTAAATTTTACTATATTTTACAGAAATGTATCCATTTCAATATGGTAAAAATCCGGCTGGGTTGCAGTGGTATGGAAATGCCTGGAGGATCCTTCTGGACTACAAATTTGTTGGACCAAACAAATTTATGTTACTGTTTTGTAGACTATATTTTCATTTGAGGCTTAGCAAGGGGACCTTACTTATCACTTCTTCTCCACTTTTCCGCATATAAAAAGCAATGCTTCCCGTGTGACCATGTAGTCATTTCAGGCTCAGAGATACTGGTTTTGTCATCGTCCTTGGTAGCTGAGTCACATGGTTTGTCTTTCTACTGGATTTCAGACCCATCCGCCCCACCCGCGCCGGCTAACCTGCGGCTTGCAAACTCCACCATAAACAGTGACGGGACTGTGACTGTCACGGTCGTTTGGGATGTCCCCGAGGAGCCGGACATCCCTGTCCATCACTACAAAGCGTTCTGGAGCTGGACGGTCAGCAGTAAGTCTCTCGTTCCAACGAAGAAGAAGCGGAGAAAGACTACAGATGGGGTAGGTGGGGACGGGAAGGAAAGGGTCGCCTCCTCCTGCAGGGGCTGTTTGAACACAAGACAACGGGTCTGGAAAGTGGGCTCTGCTGGGCTGAGAGAAGGAATGGATGCAGGAAAGCCTCCTGTCACGTTCGTTATGACTGAGGAAGTTCAGAGAATGCAGTAGTATGCCAGCTGTTTTGCCTTTTGCATTTGAGGCAAAAATAATTCAATTTAGTCCATTAACCTACTGTTTTCTAAGTGGCAGCCACAACTCCAGAAATCAAAAGAATGCTTTCAATTATCCCCATCCTACCTGTCTAGCCACAGAAAATGATATATAATGCAAAATGTGCTTTACATTTAGGTCCTTTTTTTTTTTTTTTGGCAAGATCCTTGTAAATGGAAGAGCAAGTGTTCATGGCTTTTCTGTTGAAAGGTGTTTCCATCTGTAATTGAATCAGCACCCAGTAAACAACTTAGAAACGGCATGTTTGACGGTATATTGATTAAAAGAATCTGGAGTGGTTTATTCTTCAGATGCCAAGAAATAAAATCTTCATTGAAACATCTTCCGCAATGAGATTTCTATGATTGCAAATATCTTACATCATTTGAAATGTTTGGTGCATAAAAAACAGTTATTCAGTTTCCTTTTAGTGTACATTCCTTTATTTTATTATTATAAAATTTACTTAAACACATTTCCCCTTAATTTAAGAAGTCAAGTCTCATGGATAGATAAATATTTAAAAATGAAAAGATAGCAAGACTACATTTTAGACCTAAGGATGCCAATATCTGTGCTACTCTCTCTATATATATTATATAGAGAGTTATAAAACATCTCCAAAAGTCCATATCATTGATATGTAGCTGTCATACTATTTTCATTTTATTTTTAAAAAATTTTCGGACAGTTCCATCTTTTGTGTTGAAGGGTTTTGCTACAAGTGATAATGGTAGTGCACGCTTACCCCATGAGCTGAATGAGCTGAAATTGGGGAATCACAGGAATCTACGGCAAAAAGTGACCGGATGAAATGCTGACATGTTCCCTTGCCCAGACCCCTGCTCAACACGTGGCTGATGGAAAAATCTTGACACATTTTGTCAGGTTGATTTTTCCTATAGCTTTTGGTGGAAATTTGCTCAGAGAAGATTTAGACTAGATGTCAAAGAAATACAATTCATGCTGATTCGTAGTTTTTCGGTACGTAACCACATAAACCTCTGTTAATTTATTACAAACAGCTTTCTTTTCTCTGCGAGGTGGTATCTCAGCAGAGTGATCAGCACGATTCATTTCCACGCTACCTGAGAGCATCCAAGAATTGGATTGGGAACATTATTTTGAAAATAGATTTGGCCTTTTTATGAAGTTTATTCTGATCCACAGTAGAACTGGATTTTCAGATCCTAAATATGCAGAAGAGCGTTTGATCTTAGAAAATTAAAGACATGCCTAAGCCAGAAGTTGGTATGCCGTATGATGACGTAGAAGATTTTGCAAGGACGATGAGAGGCGTGGAAGGTGTGTAATGGAGCTTGGGCATATTCTCTTAATTTCTAGTTCCAGAATTCTGTGATCCTGGAGAAACTTCAGCCCGACTGTGACTATGTTGTGGAGCTGCAGGCCATAGCGTACTGGGGCCAGACACGCCTCAAGAGTGCAAAGGTGTCCCTTCATTTCACGTCCTCACGCACAGCCAGCAACAGTAAGTAACAGATGTACCATGTCTCCCAAGCATCTCAGCACACCAGGGCACAACAGAGGGAGAGTGAGGTTGTGATTCAGAATTATTATATTGTTTGAACTATGACGTACAAAATAGTTTGACTTTCGAATTCTTTCGTATGATTTTTATGTATTGCAAGCATAATATTTTGGTGGTGTAATGGAAATTTAACAAGAAAACTTTTATGTCTTTCCAACAGATCCGCCATTTTTATATTTATGTTGTTTGTACATATGTGTACTTGTTTTTAAAGATAATACGTATAAACTGTTGTTTTGCTTCTAAAAACGTGCACAACTTTTTTTCCTGGTATTCCACAGTGGTCTTAATTACTCCTGGAAAGGCTACATTATACTCCCTTGACTGAAGTTACTAAATCATTCTCATGTTGGTTTTTCTTGTTTCCATCTTTTCTTACCTGGTATATTTGCTGTAAACCCAGCAAAGCAAGAGGAGAGTCTTATACGACACTCATATCTGAGTCAGAAAATAAGTTACTTGATGTTTCTGGCTTTGTCGAAAAGGTGGATACCGGTTAGAACTGCCATGCAGAGACACCTGGCATGGCTTCAGGGACCTGGGGCGGGTTAAAAGAGGGTAGGAGGGAGAAAGCCAGGCGTCTGGGGCTCCAGGAGTGTTGATTTCTTAGGCCTGCAGGACCCTGTTGTTGCATCTGCCTCCGATCAGGGCAGGAGGCCTCATTCAGAAGGGGCAGAAGAATATGTTAAAGTTTTGTTTGAATTTAGGAAAGGCAGCGCTGGTCCACGGAGTAGATGCAGTGATTGCTCTTAACTATCTTCCACCACCTGGAAGAAAAATAGGATCCAAATGAGCAGGTTTGTTTGAAATGATGCTTTCAAAAAAGTTCAGAAATAGCAATTTCTACCTGTTTGAGAAATAGTCTCTTTGTAGATTAAATGGATTTGAAATGGGCTATTTTTATGGGAGTCTGGATACAATGTGACTTTTAACTAAAAGTTCTCATGGAAATATTTCTGTGTGTTTAGTAACTTCATTCATTTTTTGATACAGTCATCCATCTACTTTTCACATTAAAATCGAATGCCTATGAATTACGACACTACTGTGCCTAATGCTTGGAATACTATGCTATATAATATTATATATGTATACACTATATATTACAGGTGCCAAATATGTAGTCTACATATACACTATATATATGCATATATGGCCCATAATTTTCTATAATATAAATATTATTTGCACATACGTATATATGTACACCCTATGCATACATGTACACATTAACACAAACATATACATATGTGCACACTCATATAAATACACATAAACACATAATCATACACACACACACATATCACACACATGCATCACACCCACACATTATTCCCAACACTAGATGTATTTCAACCTCTGCCTTAAAAGTACCTAATTTGGAATTTGGGAGATAAATATGTAAAATGATTGCACAAAGATCCATGGGTTGCATGTACAACCACAGGAAACAGTGGAAGCAGAAATAACTAGCATGGACAGCCACGCCATTCCTCAAGAAGTGCATGGACAGCCATGCCATTCCTCAAGAAGTCCTGAGGAGTGAGTGGTCCCTGGGCTCACAGAGCACGGGTATTATTGCACACACGTGCAGCAGCCCGAACACATGCAAAGAGATGAAAGTGCATTGTGTGGGCAGAGAACTCAGCATGGGGGAGGAATGAGGGGCTTGGGACACCTTTCTCTCCCCTGAGCTCTCATTGGGTTGCAGGGATTTAACAGCCATCCGCCTGCTAGTGACTGCCACCCTGGCCGCTCCCTGGACTCCAGAGTCCTATATTCAGGTGTTCAGCCTACTCAACACCTCCATGTGGGCGGTTGGCAGGCATTTCAAACGTTACACGTCCAAACAGAGCTCCGGACTTCCCCTCACACCTGTTCCTCTCCCAGGCTCTCCTGTCTCGGTAAATGGCTCCAACATCCACGGGCTTGCTCAAGCCAAAGATCCAGAAGTCATTCTCCATTCTTCTCTCTTTTCTTTCTCTCCAGAAATCCAATTTTTCAGAAAGTCTTTCTGTCTCTAATTTTAAACTCTATGTGTGATCTGTCCAACTCTTTCCCTTGTCCGGCCACTATAATCTCTTTCCAGTAAAATTAAAACAGTCTCCTAATTAGCGTTCATGTTTCTGCTCTTTCTTTAACAGCCTTTCTTTGTAGAGCTGGCAAAGTATTCTTTAGAAACTAACTACCCACCTAATTACAGATTTCTCCCTTTTCTGAGTTCCCATCTCAAGAGAGCCAACAAATTGTCTTCTCTTTTCACATCTCCCAAAACTTCCTCCTTCTCTGCTTTCCTCTTTTTTCCTCCCCAGCTTCCTTCTCAGACCAAAATCCTTTAAACCTCTCTTCATTCAGGACCTGTCTTTTCCTACTGGTGGTGGAAATCTCACCCACTGTGTAAAACGAGTATGTCTCTCTAGTCTCCTGGTTCTTCCAATAAACAACATTCTTTCCCCATTAGAAACTGGTGTGGGATTGCAGACTCCCACAATTTACTGTGTGTTTATTCCCAGAACCAAGAGCGAGGAGGGAAAAAACCCAACCTCAACTTGTCCTTGTTGAAGTTTGATTATCTAGAGTCTCATCGTGGTCCAGCCCACAGATAGAACTTTCATGGGGCCCTGGGTCTCCCCCGCACATCAAGCTTTCTCAGTCCTCCTGGGGCAGCCTGACACGGCCCTGTTAGCTCAGGTACGTCTTTCATTATCCTCTCTCAAGGATGACTGTAAACTTTCCTCTCTCCTTTAAGCCACATTGCACAGTCTAGTCTAAATCCCTGCCTCTCATGAGCCATGCGATCCTCCATGAATATAAACGTATCTGTCCCTATGCCCATCCTTCTCTTCTCCTGTCCCCTGTATCGTGAGGTGGAGGCGTCCTTCCCTCTGCATGGGGTGGACCCATCCCTTCCCAGCTTAGACGCCTGCATCCACCAAAATCAAATCTCATCTAGGTCGGAGACGCGGATTTCTACCTGTGTGCCCACAGCACCTGCCGTAGTCCCGGGCACATCATCACAGCGCCACAGATATTTGTGAAACCAAATTAGCCAGCTATACCCTCTTTTGCCTATGCCCTCACCCTGGCCAGATCTGCTCAGCTTCCAATTCTAAAACAATTCTTTCCTTGAGTCTGGTTTCCTTCTAGCTACCATCTTATCTTTCCCCTTTCCATGTGTTGCTCAAGCATCTGGAATCTATTTCTCAATCTCACTTTTCCACTGAATCTGCTCCTGCTAATTTCTAAGTCTGATGAACGTTTTCCATTCCCAATTTTATTGCTCCTTTCTGATGCATTTAACTACTCGTTTAACTACACTTGCCCCCTTGCTACACCTTGACCCTTGTATATTTGGCTCCCAAATGTCCTGATTCCTCTCAGACCTCTGCTCAGTTTTACTGGTGGGGTCTCCTTCCTCCTCTGGTCCTCTCCAGAGTTCCATCTTATCCACTGTGACAGCTTTGTCACTACCTACTCCAGGGTCGTTCCTGACGATTCAGCTCTAGCCTTGATTTCTCTGCTAATACCAGATTTCTCTAGGTTGTCGTTGTCTGTATCCGAATGTCCCACAGGCATTTCAAACTCAGTATGCTCCACGTTAGACTCACACCCTCCACTGACAAAGCCTGATGTCCCTATGCATTTATCGTCACCGTTGGGGTTACTGCTGACCAGAAACCTGGGAGTCTTCGATCACTGCTTCCTGTTCCCTTTAGTTCATTTCTACGTCCTGCAACTTTTGTCAAGACCTGTGGCTTCTTGAATCTTCCAAGAACATGGTAGGAATTCAGAAAGTGTTTTAGCTCAGCAGAATGCAACCATGTCTCCATTCAACCACCTGTACCCCACACTCCAACAGTCCAGCTTTCTAAAAGTTCCAATAGATTCGTCTCATATGGTCATAACTACAAAGAGAAGGGACAATGAATGACCTTCAGTCTCCAACAACCAAGGTTGTTCATCTCTTATATACACTATTTGCATATTTAACTATATCCTCCGAGAGTTTGTGTTTTTAGTTGGTTGACTATTCCAGAGGGATTCTCTTAACTGGTGGGAGTTTCTAGCCAGGTGGGAAGACACTAGAATCATGGCAGTTAAATGAGAGAAAGAGGGCCCTACCTATTGGACTGGTTGAGTCTCAGTACTGTTTTCTAGTCATCACTTAAAATTAGATAATGTCTTGCCTAACCAATGAAGACATGTGATGGTTAACCTATCAAAGGCCACCTTATTCTTAGGACTGATTCCTCTCACATAGATTCAGAAAAGTAATAAAAGAAAAGTAAAAAGAAAAAAAACAAGTCATAGTGCAAAGTATGTGTAGTAATACATATTGTTTGGGACCAATTATTCTACAGAAGCCACCGGCTTTACGACAGATTATGTAAGATACAGCTGAATGTTTGTCAGGATTTTATATCCCAATGTTGATATATAATCTCATAAACACTAGTACATGACTTTTATAAGAACGCTATATATTTCATCATGAACCAACTAGAAGTAAAGAATAATTACAACTTTACAGTATAAGCAAGGGAAATTATATTTTATAGGAAGGAGAGTAGTAAATGTCAGTATATAAATTACTTTTTGAATTATATTCTTCCAGGTCTGCGGGCTACTAGGTGTTTTAATGATAAATATTTTTATGCAAGTGAAGGCTGAATGTTCATGCAGTTTTATGAAAGTGTCCCTTGAAGGGAGTAAGATGTAACACTGTCTTTAATGGAAATGTAGCTTAGTTTTTTTGGAGGCAGGAGGAATATTTTCAAGGTTGACAGTTTCCAAGTGTTTTATATTTGCCTCATGGAACTGGAATATTTTTCTAGCTCTCCAAAGTAAGAATGGAGTGGAGATAAAATACTGTAAATCTCTTGATTTGTAAAATTAATCAAAATTTGGATGTTCAAAAAAACAGTATACATATTTGATTGTTTTAACTTTTATGACTATCGAATTGCATAAATCAGACTTCATACCTTTTCAGAATATGGTAGGTATGATTTTATTCCATTTCTGTTTACCACTGAAAGTGGAGGAGACTTTCTTATAAAGTCAGGGACTTACTCCTAGCACTGAAGTCTGCACCTTCTCTGTCGTTCACCCAAGGCAGGTATCAGCAATACCACTCGTTGTTGGAGTCCTGCTCTTGAATTATTTCAGTAAAGCAACAATGGTTCAATCTTGAGATATAAAAAAATACATTCTTACAACTATAATTAAAGACTATGGTTTGCATGGGATATAAAATCAAATAGGAAGACAAGATTCACATTGAGTTTAACATAATATTTAAACTTCTATGTTGGTTATCCACTGGAGAGTTCTCAATATCACAGATTATTAAAGAAATGGGAAGCAAAAATGGGCTTGTGAAAATTTTAGATCCTTAATTACTTATGTAATAAAGACTTTGGGTGAAATCAGGAGGATTCTTGAACTCCATGACGGTGTCAAGGAGGTGATGGGTTTGGGCCAGGAGCCCTGTGACTTTTCCATCTGGTTCCTTCCTCCTCCCTTGGAGACTCTGAGTTCCCTGTGCTATTGGTGATGCTGGTTCTCTGCAGGGTTGTAGTGGACCTCAAAAAGTAGTAGCCTAGCAGGAATTTCTAAGTTATCTAAACATTGATTTGAACTCCTTAAACTAAAATATTCTAAAGATAAATCTGACTAATGTAGTCTTCCATTCCCTTTTCATCACATCCACGGGACTGACAAATTCATGGGCATGTGTGCATAAGGAGAAAGTGACAGTTGATCTTTAGTGTGAGCTAATTCCTCTTTCTCAGGCGTCTGCAAACTATGGCCCACAGGCCAAATTAAGCCCCTGCCTGATTTTGTAATTAAGATTTTGTTGGCTCAGGGCAACATTTATTTACGTATCATTTTCCTATCACCTCCGACTGCTTTTAAGCTATAATAGCAATTAAGTAGTTGGGAGAGAGACTGGCCCACAAAACCAAAAACATGTACTATCTGGCCCTTTATGAAAAGTTTACTGACTTTCTTTCATAGGATGGCTGTACAAATATAAATTAAATAGTATCAAAGCTCACCAACCAAACGAAAGCCCACCAGAAACACACCTGGAGTCAAAAAGTTAGGGTGTTTTTTGCTCTTCCTACAACAAAGGAGATCGTACCCACGTTTGGATCCCATGTGAAAGGATTACTGTACTGACATAAACAAAACAGCATGCACAACTCCAGATAAATAAACATTTGGTCCATAGAGCCATGAATTCATAGACTTGTTCATTTCACTTCATCCAATACATATTAAGCAACTACCGTGTGTGTTTCCGAAGTAGGCATTGGGAGATCCAAGGAAGATTAGGAGAAGAGTCTCTTTCTAGAGAGTTCTAAATTGAGTTGGAGAAACAAATTAAAGAAAAACAATATTGAAAACTGAGAAAATACAGGTCATTAAACGGCTGTTTGTTTCCATTTACTTTGGGAAATCTTCGCCAGGGAGAGCTTATGGGAGGTTTCGAAGGACAAGGAGGGTTGTTCCGGAGAGAAACAAGCAGCGCGGTGCGTGCCGAGCTAAAGCAATCAGAAGTGTAGGTAGGAAGGAGCCCACCAGATTTCAGGAATTAGGAATGGCACGGAGGGGAAGATACAGCTAAATTAAAACACAAAAACAAACAGCAAACTAAAACTAGAGCCAGATCGTGACTCTAAACAGCAGCACAATAAGAAGTGACCTAGCCTAAGAATAAACGTTTGAAAATTGCCTGATTCAAAAAAATATCTCTTGCTGTTTTGTTTTATAGCAGCTTATCTCTGTCTCGCATTGGATATGGTATATTGGGGTTTGGGGTGCTTCTTATTCACTTTTATACTGTCCTAGCTTTGCAACGAGTGTGTTTTGAATACATTTTTTAAACAGACAATAGAAAAAAAAGCTCTTGCTAAAAAACCCCAATAATGAACATGCGAACATGTTCTCATCTCCTTCTTCCTGAAGTGTTCTGGTTTATTCATAAAATACCATCTCACATTGCAGCAACTGTGCTTCTACGACTTGTTTTTGGCCACTTTTTAAAGAACAGACACTGACTTGTCAGACTTACGCACTTCTGCCGGGCAGGTGCCTTCAGTGCAGCCCTCTCCATGTGCGCTATGATCGTGGCGGTGATGCCTCCTGCTGTTTCAGGAGCCCCTCACGTACAAAACCAGTACATCTCCAGGTCCAGGCTCCTGGGCAGTGCTCATAAATGCTCACGGAAAGAACTGATGCATTTACGCGCCTTGTATTCCATTCCCCAGTGCAACGTGCTGTTGCCGTTGCATTTCCTTTCCTTTCCTGGGTATTTTAATACTTCGCCCTAGTATCTGTCAGAGTCTGAATGTCTGTCACTAATCCAGACTGCACCCAGATGGGCTGTTGAGCGCTGAGTCTGAAATTGGCATTATCAACTGGGTCAGTGCTCTGAACTACTAATGCGACAAAGTTGAACGGTATTTCTGTTTAGGGCCTTGTAGCAAGCGTTGATGTGTAATGCCCATACTTCTGCAAAAAGCTAGCTATTGTTTTCATGAAATGGTATTTTAATATTATTTTGTTTATGTCCCTCATAACTGTAAAAAAAAATCTATCTATAATTAGATACTATTTATACTTATTACTACGTTGGAACATCTTAAATAACAAGTATACTTATTCAAGTATACTGTCAAGCCCAGTGAATATGTATATATTGTTTACCAATTTAAATTCTAGGGATTTCACATAATATACTTTTAGTATTCCAACACATTTTGAAAGGGGGCATCATTAACTTGAGCATGAAAGAATATGCAGTTACATCACCTTTTACTTTAAAAAACAGGCACTGATATGAATAAAAAACAGGATGAAATTAAGTACACTGGGATTAATGTCAGGTTACCCAGTTATGTTTAACAAGTACATTAGAATGTTGTACTTCATTGCAGAAGAACAGCTTGGGAAAACCAGAAAAGGTGGGATTCCAGTGCAGCCCCCTTTCCAAAGAAGACGGCCGACGCGCCCGCTGGAAGTTGGCGCTCCGTTCTTTCAAGACAACCAACTGCAGGTCAAGATCTACTGGAAGAAGACGGAAGGTACACAAGCATTTGCTGCTTATTTGGTATTTGCTTTAAGTAGCACAGTGATGTAAAGATACTTTTGAAAAAGTAAATGTTAAGCCACAGTGCTGATATTAAGGCAAATAGTCGATGAACAAAACACTTAAATGCCTTTCTTAAAAAATGCCTTGGTGTATTAAAATCCAAATGGGTTGATGTTGGTTCCCGCAGTTTTGAAATCAGGAACAGTCAATTGTTTAAATGTTTTAATTTCAGGGTATTGGCCTATCTTTCTTTCTTTCCCAGAAGGCTGATCTTGTGTCCAAAACACTCAAATCATTCATTATCGTAAGCTGTAATTTTTATTCTAAATTATTTTTATTAAAAAAAAGACCTACACTCTGGGAGGCCGAGGCGGGCGGATTGTTTGAGCTCAGGAGTTCGAAACCAGCATGAGCAAGAGCGAGACCCCGTACCTACTAAAAATAGAAAGAAATTAATCGGACAGCTAAAAATATATATAGAAAAAATTAGCTGGGCATGGTGGCACATGCCTGTAGTCCCAGCTGCTCGGAAGGCTGAGGCAGTAGGATCGTTTGAGCCCAGGAGTTTGAGGTTGCTGTGAACTAGGCTGACGCCATGGCACTCACTCTAGCCTGGGCAACACGAGCGAGACTCTGTCTCAAAAAAAAAAAAAAAAGAAAAGAAAAGACCTACAATACAAATAATTTGGAAAATAGAAAGTCACCTATCATCTCAATATCATATCCTGGAAACAGCATTTTGGTGGATTTCCTTTCAGAAGTTGTCTGTGTGTGTGTAAAACATACACACATATTTCTGTATAATATTATGAGAGCAGCTGTATTGTCATGCATTTTTCATAACATTTTTTCATTGCTGCTTTGCATGGGTATATCCTAATGTCATAGGACATGTCATCATTCCAGTTCAATGAAACGTTTAGGTGACTTTAGAATTTCCATTTCTAATTAAGGCTGCCATGAACATTTATCCTTAGGATATACTCTTTTTATTTGTTTGAACATTAAGATAATTTTTTGTTTATTTTATTTACTCTTAGAGTATTTATTTTTGCACTATTGAAATGGTACTTTTAGAATTTATTTAACGTATATTTTATCATTATCACTCATATATTTTACAAACATAAAATAGATTGTTTCAAGAGTTCAGTTTTAAAAATTCTCCTCATTCTTCTGAAGTTCTATTTCATTCAGGGTATTCATGACCCCTGTGTCATAAAGAATATTGGTATTGGAGCAGTTCTTCTTCCAGAATTTTCTTTCAAGCTGCTAAAATTCATTCTGCAACTGAAATAGCATTGCCATTAATATTACAGGAATATATTTCATTCCTGTAATATGTTAATTAAAGTTAAAGTTCCTTCATTCAATATTTATTAAATTAAGCTTATATTAATATTATATGTCCATATTAAAATTAATAATTCTATAATAAATATTACATGATAAAATGATTTGACCAATTGTGTTTACCAATTTAAAATCATCTATCAATAAATTAACAAAGCATAACATTTTATCAATAATATTAAAAATTTAAACATTTGATGTAATGAAATTAAAATGTAAACATCTAGTATCAAAAATGTAAACATCTCAAGCATACAAGAGTAACCACCACCATCCTGACTTCTAAAACTCAAGATTTGTTTTGGCTGTATTCGATAGTTGTCAAAATGGAATTATCCAGTTTGCAATGTATTTGGCCTCTTGCACTGAGCATTTTATGTGACAAACTAATCCATCCTGTTGCATGAAACAATGATTCATTCATTGCTGCCCAGCAGTCCCCGATACACCTCAGTGTATGTGTTGTTCCAGCTGGTGATGGAGATTTACTTTGTTTCAATGGTGGGCTATTACAAATAGTGCTGCTATGAATACCCTGTGAGCACATGTGTTTTGATGCACAGGTATATACATATTGTCCCTATAGAGGTGAGATTTTTAGGTCACAGAGTCTGTCGAGCTTTAGACTACATTAATAGTTTTCCACAGTGGTTGTACCAATTTACGCTCTCACCAGCAGGGAATGATATTTCCAGGTGCCCCATGTTTTCTCTGCCATGTGGTATTTTCCATCTTTTTAGGTTTAGCCATTCTGGTATATGCACAGCGATACCTCACTGAATTTGCATGTTCTGATCCCCAAGGATCTGAACACCTTTTCATAAGTTTGCTGTATCTCCTCTTTTTTGAAGTACTCTTTCAATTCCTTCGCCAGTCTGTCCTGCATGAGTTCTTTATATATTGTATGTATGAGTCATTTCTTGGTTTCATGTATTGTGAGTATTTTCTTCCACTCTGATCCACTCTTGCGTTTTTAACTGTCTTAGTGATTCTTACTTTTAGAGATGATCAAGTTTATCACATTGCTTCCTTTAGGTTTCTTGCTCTCTGTGTCCTGGTTAGGAAGTTCCTGCTTATTTATACGCAGGTCACAAAGATGCTGTCCTTCCTTGTCTTCTAGAAGCTATATTGTTTCACCTTTTATTCTTGGGCTGACTTTTACCCAGAATTGAGTTTTGCTGTTGACACACAGGGGGTCAATGGTCTTTTACTTTTTCCTCCCTGATCTCCTTCTCTGACTGATGCATCATTATATATTTAAAAATGATTATTTTCCCAAAGCTCTATGGTGCCGTATCTGCCCCTAATCAAATATGTATGTGCAGGTTAATTTTGGGCATTCATAGAGTCATTTGGCATATTTTCCCAACTTTGTGACAATACCTTATTGTCTTAGCTATAATAAATTTGTAAATTTTTAATGATAGTCCTCCAGTTTTCACTTCTTTTTCAAATAGTCTTGGCTATTCTTGGCCCTTTGCATTTTTATATAAATATTTTAATTAGCTTTTCCGTTTCCACAGAAACTTTATTGTATTTCATCTATATGTGGATTTAAGAATTCATATCTTAAAAATATTGAGTCTTCCCATCTATAAACATGGCATATTACATTATTCAAGTTTTAAAATTTTCTCTCAACAGTGTTTTATGGAGTTTATATTGGAGAGAGGCTATACTTTAATATGATTATTACAAGGTATTGGTATTTTTTCTTTTATACTTTTATAGATGGCATACTTTTTCCTCAGTTTCATTTTCTAATTTTTGTTGCTGGTATTGACTGTAAATCCAGCAATATTATTATATTACTCTGTTAATTATAACATTTCATTTGATGATTCTTTTGCATTTTTCTGTAAAAACCATCATGCGGTCTATAAATAATGAGAATTTTATATTTTTCTTTCTGGACTTTGACATTTTACTTTTTTTCCCTTAACAGTGGCTAAGACTTTCAGTACAATGATCTCTAAAAGTGATGACAGTAGGCATGATGGTTAATTGTTAGGCTTTTGAAGACACCCCTTGTCAGATTAACACAATTCTCTACTCTTCTTATTTGCAAAGTTTCTGTCATGAACAGATATCGATTTTTATCCAATGTTTCTCTTGCATCTACTGAGATGATCAATGAATTTTTCTCCTTTTCTATTCATACAATGAATTAAAGGAAAAATGATAGATTGCCTTCTAGGTTTGTTGTGAGGATTAAATGATATTACACACACAGATTGCTTGGGACAGTTCCGGGCACAGAGGAAACACCCAGGTGTTTAAATGTGAGGATTCCTGCTGCACTGCTCTAGGCAGCACTGTAGAGAGAGAGAGTGGCTGGGGTGCAGAGAGAGGGCAGGATGTCCCCGCAGAGGTAAAGAGCTGCTAGCCTAGCTTCATAAGGCTTCCTGTTGCTTTAGGACTGACTCCCAATGTTTTCTCCTTTGCAGACAGCAAAGAACAGAGCTTTAAAAATGATTTCTTTGTCCGATTTATAATACAAATGCTATAAAACTTAAGTATCTTATTAAATTTGACAGGAGAAAAAGAATTAACCTTCACTACACTATATCAGCAAGCAGTAATATGATCAATATTCTCAGATGACAGTGATTTGAGTGCATGACAAATAAAGAATTATGTTTGCCTTTATGTACTCGATTCATTGTTGTATGGGAATATTGATCATATCACCAGTCATTGACATAGATATACGCAGTCACATATACGCACACATGCACACACATTACTTTAAATAATCCAAAATTAGAAATAAACGTGAAGAATATCAGTTGTTTTCTCAGATACAGAAATCCTTAAAGAGACTATAGGCAGAGATTTGTGTGCATATTTATTAGTCAATTTCAGGATACATAGTATGATCCAATTTACTTGACAACGTGTAAAATTATGGACCTGACAATAAAGAGACCAGATCCAAAGGCAAAGGAATGGCCTCGATTTGGGCTGTGAAATTGATGCTGACTTGATTCCTGTTTAGTGACTTGGACCCTAGGCCACCAAGCAGTATCTGAGAGTGAAGAGCTAATGCAGTGGAGGCCAGCTAGCATCTGTTCATCAGGAATGGCGTGTCTTATTAACTTAAATGCCACGCAGTTGGTTAGTGGCCAAATGGCTTTAGTGTCACCCATTTCCAATCTCTGAGCTCTGTTAGCCTCCAGGGATGTTCCTAACATAGACCAACATTAGACCATTGTCTAATCAGTATGCATCCATGCTGGCCTGAGAACATTCTTTGGGGTTGGCCAAACTCTGATCCCAAGGATGTAATTGATGTGAAATATGTTTGTATAAGAGAATATTCTGTGCAGCAGTGGTCGACAGCTGAGCACCGCAGCTTCTAGTGAAAACCGTTGTGATGCTAGTGTTGCTGCTTCCTCAGGAGGCAGAGATTCATTCTGCATCTTTACTGATACGTCGGGGTCTGTCTTTGCAGATGTTTCGTAGGCCATGACTCTAGTTCTTGCCATTTCAGCTTGTGTCCTCTCTAAATATTCGTGTCAGACGTGTCTTTGAAGTGACAGGAAGCACTTGAAACACTCTGTATGTATTCCCTTCAAAATCATGGCAAAAATATGGAATCTGGCATTTTGCTTTTACTTTATTTAGGGAGATCCTCCCAAAGAGGTTGGAATGTAAAAGGATCATTGTATAAAAATATCTAGACGGAATACTCATGACTCTACAGAGTACTCCAAGCCTTTACCAAAATGATGGAGTACAAAAACAGAGTTGAATTTCCCTACACAAATCTTGCCTCTGAAAGCTGGTGGCTTTTGATTTTGATTAAGGTGATGAAAGCAATATAGAAAAAACATGAGCTTCTGGCCACCTTATTTAAAATTGTCCACATGAAAAGTTATAATTTTAAGTTGTAACTGTCTTAGCTTCCGTATTTATCTGCAGACTTATGACAGATACAAAAAATTATGATTTTCAATTGTAACTCCCTTACCTTCTGCATTTATCTGTAGACTTATTACCTTGAACCTAGTATAGATCTTATTTATGCATTTTGCTTATTATCTGCGTAGCCCCATTAATGTATCTACTTCAGGAGGGCAGCGCTTATGTGATTATGTCACTGCTGCTGAATGAAAGAATATGGAATCACTCACCGACTGACTTCATCCTTATGTATAACGTATCATTCTTTAAAAAAAAAAGAAAAGAAGAAAATCAAACCCTTGATGTCTGCTGTGCAAAAATTAAAACCTCTAGCACGTGATTTCCCTTTAAACTAAACGCCCCGGGTGCCCACTTTATATCTGTTTCCTTTCTCTGATTAAAAGTTCTTCTTTTCTGGTTCCAAAGTGCTCAGAGCAAGTTCCCACTAGATCAACCCAATTTCATCAAAGAGTTTTCCCCTCTGAAAACCCCCATCAAACGCTTGGCGTGAGCGTTCGGGACAAGATGTTAATCGCCAGCAAAGCAGCGCCGTTTCACACCCCTTGGACTCACTGGGGTGATTAACAAACCTGACACTGTCAAGAACTGCTTTCCCACACTCAATGAGTCGCTTGTGCCCAGTTTGTCTCCCCCGACCCCACGTTGTCCAAAGTAAAGAAATGCACACAAAATATGCCGCTCCACCTGGGAATGAAAATGTCTGAAAGGCCAGTGCTCCTGTCTGTCTTTGAGGCCAGCAAGTCACATTTCAGTAGGATCAGACGTACAGAAAGAGGATGCTGAACACCCTGATCCTTCTCACAAGGGAGCTGTCCTGTGGCTACACTTTAGGAAATAAACAGGAATAGTCAGTTCTTCACATTTGCTTTTGTTTTTTGTGGGTGCAATAGCTTCTCATCTTTATCCAAAAAATTTGGGATTGAGAGACTTCTAATGATTCTCTCCTACAGCAGGAGCAAAGAGAGCTACACTGAGTGTTACCCTTTCCTGCAGGGCTTTGCTTAGCCTAAAAACATGGATAGCTTATTCTCAAGGCACCTTTAGAATCATTTTGCTATTACTTTGCTAGTTGTTTTTTTTTTCCTACTGAGTACTTGCAATTCAACACAGGTTTTCCTTTGGCAGTGTATTAGTTTTTCTACTTACTTTACTCCTAACCAATAAATAATCAGAATTATACCAGACCTGCATGCCTCCCTGGGTTCACCTATGCATTTTTTGGTCACCTGTAGAATTTCATTTTCTCCCTTCCTATTCCCCCAAGTTCAAGATCAGTGGACTACATGGAATGTAACTTCCAGGCTGTTATTTTCATTTGTGTGTTTTGATGTTGTAGATCCCAGTGTCAACCGGTATCACGTGCAGTGGTTTCCAGAAGTGTGTGCCCACAACAAAACAGCCGGATGGGAGACATCCTCCGGCATGACCCACGTAAGAAGATGCTTTCTAGACTGACTTGACCTGTGAATATAATTGGACAGGACGATGTGCAAACCAGATTTGTCAAATGGATCACTCACTCTCACAAACGAGCTATTGAATAATGACCCAGTGAAAACTGAAAACCTAGCAGTTATTACAGTGACCCATTCTTTTACCCATGTGCACCATTCCATGGAGAACTTATTCCACTGACGGCACAGGGCAAGTCCTAAAATGCCATGAATTTCTATGTGACGCTCTCACTCGGCACCTCTCTTTGCCACATCCTTAAGTGCCACCGATTCCTCCAGTTAATGGCACATGCTACCTGTCCTGTACACCAAGTGCCTATATTTTGATATTTGACTTTAAGAGAACATTCAACTCTTTGGGGATAGCAACTCAATACTACTCAAAATATCATTCCAAATATTTTGGGATTAACATATGAGTTATGGATTAGAATCAGCAAACCAACACAACGTGTTTAAGAGGCGTTGTGTTATACAAGGTGTTGATGGCAGCAATGTGCATGGCATAAATCAGGGCAGTCTAAAAAATTCAGAAACATGTCCCCAAATGTAGTCTGACGGCTTGGGATATGTAACTAGAATCTTTTCCTTTTGAACGTTTTCTAAAGCAACAAGGACACTGTTTGTAGGATCATATCTGATCATGTAACTTTCAGACAGTGAGAGAAAACGAGTCACTGGATTTGCAGAAACACACAGCTATTTTTTCTTTTTCTTTTTCTTTTTTTACTGGATTTGACTTGTCTCAACCAGTTTACCAAAGTTACTCCTTTTATTTATCCTTAAATTAGTCCCAAAGTTTGTGACCTTCATTAAGAAATTAAACAGACATTTTAAATAAGGAAATCCGTTTGAAAAGTAGAAAAGGAATTAAATGGAAGCAGGATTGATTAGTAATTTTTGTGGGCAGGGGCGAGGCTCCCCCTTGCTTAGTGGCACATGCCTGGGAACCCTACGGACCTGGCTTGTGTCCACGTGGCCATCCAGTCCTAGGCTTGGCATCTTCATTAGCTCTAAAAGTGAGAATAGCTACTCACTGAGCATATATAATGTATCTGGTAGAAATGAGAATCAAAATCTCAAAAAAGCATACTGTTAAAGGCTTAGAACTTGTCTGTTTTCATTTTTAATCGACCTTTGGGCCCAATTAATTTGCTTTCATGGTAGGATGAAGCAGCAGCTAATTTGCTTACTGCGCAGACGTCTGCCTCCCCGGCCACATGAAAGCATTCTTGGAATACCTGCGAAGCAGAGTCCTTAATGGCCAGCCCTGGAATCCAGTATCCTGCCACGTAAAGTGCACGTTCATTCCTAAAGAAAAGCAATGCAGACTCCCAAAGAGACACAGCAGGCTGGGGTGTCTGGACTGAGCTGATTCCCGTGCACCATTTGGTGCTCACTGTGTGCAGCTGGGTCCACCCTGTCTCCTGTCCCCTTCTAGATCAAGGCCAGCAGCCCTGGCGTTGTCCCCGCCTCCCCCCGGAACATTCCCTGCTGCACCTGCAGCAGCTTCCACTCCTGACTCGGGTAACCCTGGAAGGACTTCAACCTTCGTTTTATTTTAATTCTTTCCTCATGTTTTCTCCCACAGCCCCAAGGCTGCCTGGCAGGAACACCCATCCTTTGCGCAAGGGCTCCCAGGCAGAGATCCTCCGTCTGCACCCTTTACACACACATATTAAGGTGTGATAAATACAAGATAGAGCAGCTACATGGAACGTCACCAAATATAAAAGAAACATAGTTACAAACTGTTATCTCAGAACATGTCATCTTTCATGTTAAAGTTATATTCTAAGCCTCTGACTCCTTAGCAGTTTAGCCTATTTTATTTATATTTAATCACGTTATGGCAGAAAGCAATAACAGCATTCCAAAATGGGAAAAGATACATTGCTAAAAAATATCATCATGTTTTTAAACAGGAAAACATCTATAAGCTATTTCTGTGTCTCTGAAAAGCCTGAATTAGGTTTTTGGAGGTTTTAAATTTTTTTTGTTATTAAAGATATTAGATTTGTATTTCCCAAACACCAAACAGCCTTACACTCCCCACCCGCACTGCCGCCGCCGCAGAGCGCCGGCTGTGAAGCTCGGAGGTTGCCTGCTTTGATGCGGAATCGCTACGGCACTGTTTCATTCTAGAGGATGCATCCCACAGCCGCAAGAGTGTTTCATAATTGTCGCCAATCAAAACGTGGACAGTATCTTCTTTCTACTTTTTATAAAAGCCATGTTGCCCACCTCCTCATGTAGGAAAATATCTCTGTTGGAATATGATTCCAACTCCCGCCAATTTTTTTAACACCCTGATGAGATTTATTGCTAGCATATTCTCTTTCTCTTGCTCTAGGAAAATCATATAATTCTTCAAGATCTGTCATTTTCCTGCAAATATAAGGTGACTGTCCAACCCATACGGCCAAAGGGTCACTCGAAGGCAGAGACCGTTTTGTTCGCCACTCCGCCATGTTCCGCTCTTAAGGGGAAAAGCCACAAGCATGTTAGTTGCCCTGGCGAAGCAGGTACGTGTCTTCCTGATGGACTTCCACATCTAGGTCTAAGATGTCAGCACCACTTGAAAACATTCCCAAACCTTGCTTCATAAGACCCTAAACACTAAAAGTGCCCTTCTTTCTAAGTTGTAAAATGATGGCCAAATTTGGAGGGAATATATATAGGAATGTTTGCATTATTTTATAACCTTAACCACATTGGAAAGATGTCCTTTGTGGGCAGTATTATCCCTTTGGAAATGAAGGCAAACATTTAGATGCTGCTCGTGTTTTGGCAAGCTTTGGCATACATTATTTCATTTTTATCCTACCGCTTTGATGTATGTGTACACACTTTCTACATCAACCCAGCAAACCTCAGGTTTGCACCTTGCACCACCTTTTCATTGCCAAAGCCCCTTTCTTGCAGTGATGACAAATACCCGGGGCTCTTTAAATGCCCTGGATTTAATAGCTTTTCTAATAACTTCAATTTTGACCCTTCTCACTACAGTCATTGGTGCTCCTTAAGGGTGAGTCTTGCCAGATTCTAAACTCCTTCCTTTCTGCCATTCCCAAAGCAAGGTTCTAAAAAAATCCCCAAAGCATTAGAGGAAGCATTTAGCACAAAGTTATAGAAATGAGATTCCTACCCACCTATCCCCATTTGTTAAAATGGTGATGGCTTGAGCCCATGCTCAAAGAACGAGGTCAGACTGCTGCATCCTTGCCACAGAATGAATGAATGGCCACCTAAGATCCCTGCAGCGAATATAAAATCCATCCCCGTTCATGCTTTCTCAGAAGCCTAACCAGTCTTCTTTTCTGCATTGCCACAGGTCATGCTCTTTCCAAAGTGTTAGCCAAGCCGGAGAACCTTTCTGCTTCCTTCATCGTCCAGGACTTTAACATCACCGGCCACTTTTCTTGGAAGATGGCCAAGGCCAATCTCTATCAGCCCATGACTGGATTCCAAGTGACCTGGGCCGAGGTCACCACAGAGAGCAGACAGAACAGTTTACCCAACAGCATCATTTCTCAGTCGCAGATCCTGCCTTCAGTAGGTGCCACCTCGTGTGCTGTGCCCGGGCTGTCTCCGTCGGTTACCCATTTTTAGTTATTGTCAGGGGTGGCGATCTCTGCCCGCTGCCTGCTGCACCGTGGAGCATGCAGACTTCTTTCTGCATTCTCTTCTCCTGATTGTGCCATGTTGCAGGCATTGCCACATCACGGGTGTTGTGAATAGTTAAGAAGTCCTGTGAGCTGTCATCCAGGCCAATTTTGACTACTGGAGTCGGCTCTTGACTAGGTTACATGCAAGGGACTGAGCCATTTTCTTCATCCTTGTTAGCTCCCTGTCTCTCTGGTCCAAGTGGACATGCCCTGTTGGAAGCATTGAATTGGGGGAAAAACAGCTAAAAAGAAGCTTGTTGTCTGTCTTTCTTTTCCCCGTTCAAATTTGCTAGCGCCTGTAATGAGCTGGCCTGTTTTCCAGGGCACTCGGTTCCTTGGCTTGAAAAAAACATCATGTGTAGCCTTTTAC
Organism: Indri indri; assembly: GCA_004363605.1. Taxonomy (NCBI): domain Eukaryota; kingdom Metazoa; phylum Chordata; class Mammalia; order Primates; family Indriidae; genus Indri; species Indri indri. The sequence goes on along the minus strand of RJWJ010008245.1, from coordinate 10,195 downwards.
TCTCGCCGAAAATGCTCTTAGGATAGCCAAGTCCTGCTGCAAAATGAAAAACAAAGAAAAAAAAAAAAAATATATATATATATAACTTAAATCCCAGAAGGAAAAATTCCATGAAATTAGAGAGTAGTTATTCTATGAATGTACCAGGTTTTATTGAGTTTTGAGAAGAATGTGTTGGCACAAAAATAAACATTTTCACTCATGGGCAATGACAGATATTGTGTTTTAGGAAAAACAGTTGGCTCATTCACTGAAATTTGGATTATCAAGAATTCACATCACAAGATGTGTAGCTGAAAACTTTAAACCCTGGGAAAGTCTTATGTTAAGGAGTAAAAAATGAATAAAATCCCGGGAGTGAGCCCTGAGAACCGGCTCCTCAGCACATTTTGACTCTGCCAAGTGTCTCGGGCTGCCAAGGGTTGAGCTAGGTGCTAAGAAACCACGTGGCAGGGAACTCCTGCACATGTGGGGAGGAATTCTGCAAGTTAAAGCGTGGCGTTAAAGAACAACCCAACCTGCACGTATGCAAATTTCTAGAACGGGGGAAGAAGCCATCATGACTATGTGTGCGTTGTGTGTTGTCTCTAAAAGGCCATTCATCGATGACCGTGTTTTATGTCACCTCCTTAGGATCATCATGTCCTAACAGTGCCCAACCTGAGGCCATCCACCCTCTATCGACTGGAAGTCCAAGTGCTGACCACGGGAGGGGAAGGGCCGGCCACGGTCAAGACGTTCCGGACACCTGCCCTCCCGCCCTCATCCGCACACCGTGAGTGGGGCATCAGGGCGTGCAGGTGGTTTGACGGGTCTTGGGGACAGAGAGAGAAGTCTTGCTGAAAAACAGAAGCAAAGAAATACATTATTATAGACTTCTAAGAAATAGGGCATTCTCCTTATCTGAAATACTGACTCGCCTTTGTACCTACTTATTGGATTTAATTCCAGCTACATTTAGTATGAATGGTGCAGTGGATGCTTGATTGCTCCTCTCTCTCCCTCCCTCCCTTCCTCCCTCCCTCCTCCCTCCATCTTTTCCTTCTTTCTTCCTTTTTTGCATTTTTTCCTACACAATACATGCTTTTTCCTTGTCTCTTGATACATAAATACATGTGGAAAAAAATATTTAGTCTCATAGCAATCTGAAATGTTTTTAAATTAAGAGTTTTCTAATATGGCAGTATAGGAAATAGTATTTGCTAAGGAACTTATTTTCTTGTTACATAGATTTTCCTGTAATACAGAACATCAGTTTTCTTCATGACACGACCCAAATCTGTCCACCTGATTTTTGCTAAATGTAGTGAATTTAGAAAAAGAAAATTGTCACCTACTCTTTCAAAACGAGTAGCCTCTTGCTGGTTTTTAAATTATGTATTTTGTTTACGTATTTTCTGGCTTAAATTTAAAAAGTGATGTCTAAAGATTTGTGTGTTAATAAGAAAACTGAGAATTAATCATAGTTTTAACTCCGATTTTTTAAAATGATGGATGAAACTTGTGCCAACAACTTGGTGTGCATAAAATTTGAAGACAGACAAAACCATCACAGTGGGGGAGCTTGACAACCCTTAAAGCCTGTAAGAGTTGGAGGAAATGCTTTGCTGATGTTCCTTCATTGAAATTGTATATAGTACAGTTATTTGCTAATTTTTAAAACTTGTTTGAGGAAATAAAAAAGGATTATGGTTTGCTTAAATAATCATAAGCTTCAGGGAAGGAACTCATCTTCTCTCTCCTGTTATTTTATGGTTTGGGGCAGGAATCGGGGAGAAGAAGAGAAAAACTGGGCAGGGAGAGGAAGAGAAGAAAGGGATGTGTGTCTGCACATCCGGGTTCGGAATAGGAAAGACACGGTCATGGGTGGGGACATTTGCCCGGATCCGAAGCTTTCACGACAAATAAATGTGTTTCCACCATTTATTCAGTGTGTATCTAGTGATGTGACTGTTACATTTTGTCACGTTTTAGGACCCCACCTTAAACATCGTCATCCACATCATTACAAGCCTTCTCCAGAAAGATACTGAACTGGTCAAAAACAGTTTTCAAAGTCACATGGATGTGTGAGCTTGCTGACCTTCAGACACTAGGCACGCGCACTCCCAGAAGCAGTAGAAACTTCCCAGAGGCCCCGACTCTCCTGTGTACCTGCCGTGCAGTAAGTTCTGTCAATCGCAGATGCATCTGGAAACAAGTGACCAGTAGTCAACCAGTGAAGATGAACACCAGTCCCCTGTGACAATGGAGAAAATAAAGAATGGGCCTATTTCACTTTAAATTTTGTTTCCATATATGGCTTTGCCCATCTCTATTGAATTATTTCAGAACTGAGATTTCCCTGAATGTGGAGCAGCTAATTCTCAAAAGGAAGTAGTGTAACACATAGACAATTTATGCATACACCAAGCATAAGTTCAATCAGTAAAATATATTTTTGATTAAATCATTTATTTGATTTGGAAGATCAACTAAGATTATACAGCACTATGTATTCAAATGTTTTATAAGGTCTTTTTTTTTTTATCACAGGTGATTTTTTTTAACTGAAAATTTGTAACCTAAAATATATCAAGGAATTTAAATCTAAAAATGCTCCCACTTTACACGTGCTATGTATGCTACTTTTTATAAAAGGTAAATGAAAGTTCGATCTGTAAATTATGATTTACAAAAGACACTCAAGCCAAGTGGTCTCGATGAATTAAGCTGCTAACCAGATTTTGCCTTGAAGACATGAAAATTCTTTTCTGGGGATGCTTTTTAATATTTCATCCTGTAATATGAGAGATTTTCCTGATATGTTATCTTATTTATATTTTCCCTTATTTTCCCCACTGCAGAGTAGCACCTTTTGGTGCACTTGCTTTTTTTCTTAACCACCTGAAAATTCACAAAACTTCTTGCTTCAAATGAAAGAATCCCAACTATTGAGCATTTTCAAATCTTTAGGGAGACTTGCGTTTTCTTAATTAAAGTAAGCTAATTGTATGCTAAAATAGTCTCAGTAATGCATTAAAAAAGGGCTTTCATTGATAGAGAAGGGTGATTATTTGCCTTTAATTAACGTATCCTCTTTCAAAGCTATTGTATCTTATTGTTTGGAAAATTCCTCGCGTTCCAAACTACCCCCTGTAGCATGAACTTAAGTCAAAACATGTTCTCAATACGTGGTGTTGCAGTGGATATTGGCGCGACCTAAAGCACACAGATGTTTAGTTTAACATAGTTTTCTCCTTGAAGGAATACTCACATAAATAGTTTGAAATGCACATAGATATGTCTTTATACTTATAAATGTGCATATATATACAAATATATATACATATATATATACACAGAGACACATGTATGTACATGAATATACCCTGAGTATGAATCATTGAAAAAATTGTTCTCATAGCTCACCAGTGGTGGATAAAGATATAGTTCTTCTAAAGGTCACAAGGATAATATATTTTCCCCATCCATGCTGATTCTATGAGAAAAGAGTAATTTATCAAACACTACAAAAGAAAGTCTTCGTCGTTTCATTATCTACCAAGTTACAGTGGGAAGAAAATCAGTAACGTCATTCTTAGCTTTTGATGGTGGGACTTGCTTGCTTGCTGTGTGATTGTTTCCTGAGTGCGTGCAGACGCCTGACCGTGCCTGGGCACGGTGGCCACGCAGAACTCATGGACCCCGTGAGACATCACTGCAGTCTCTACAGGCAGATACAAAATAAAATGTGGGGAAACTATGAAGTCGATGCATATCTTTAGGAAACACAAGCTATAAACATAGATACCTGATAATAGATATTGAAACTTGTCTCCTGTGTGTTACAACGTTTTAAAAGTAAATAATGCAGGAATGTTGCTTTGTACAAGGAACGTAAGTCGGAAATCTCTGAATGAAAGTTCATGTTGGTTCTGAATGGTTTTCTGCAGCGCCCAGTATGGGCTGGAATGGACTTATCACAGTGTGTTGGGAAATTGCCCGGTTCCGAGAATTTTGAATGGAGGGAACAGGAAACAGCCTTCATTTAGAAACACCCCCGGGCTTGAGCAAACTGGTGCCATAGACATCTTCTCTGAAACTATGCTCTATTCTAGGGCCATTACCAGCCTCTGAATTGCAAGTGCTTAAAATTTCAAAAATTAAAACTTTTCATTATTGGCTACACATTTATCTTTTTTATGAATTGGTTATGAACAAATCCAAATATTCATACCAGCCAATTTTCATACTTTGTATAGTTAGAAATATGGGAGTATATACATAGATACAAAATACTATTAAATTATTATAAAAATTTAATTTTATAAAATTTAATTATGTTTTTCTGTCTGGGTAGTGGACATTGAGCAAATAAATATATTTTTAGTTCAGATGGTGGTTCTGAAGCTCACATCTTCCTTACAAAATCTAAAGCCATTCTTATAGGCTTCTAATTTTGCTGTAATATTTAATAATTGGAATTTTATAGTGTTACTGGAAGAAAAATGCTATTAATAAGGTAATAAAAACATAAGTTTCTTTTATGAATTTTAATAATATCCAATAATATTCAAATGATAAAAAATATAGTAACAAATTTATGAACTTTAAAAATGTGAGTGCCCTAATAAAATGATTCAAATCTGGGTTTTTTTTTCCCAAAAACATAATTTTGGTGCCTAATTCTCTAATATGTTTTATTGAAATTAGATGCATTTCTCTAATACGAGGAAAATATAGCAAGTGATAGTATTGACTGTTTAGGAAATTGGGGCCAGCAAAAACATGGCCATGAAATGCAGGTGGTTAAGTCCACCTGTGCGGCGGCTGCAGGCATTGTCTTTATTTACAACGTTTGCGCCTTCATGACACATCTATCTGCGCTTCCCTCTTTTTCTAAATAGAACTCTACAGAACGACGTTGGCACGTCGATGTGTGCCCTTTCAAGTCATTCATTGTTTTAATATGACAGAGAAGATAAAGTCGGTAACAGTTAATTTTTTGAAACGTTTGTTAAACAAAGTTCAAGGATAAAAAATACACCTCTGTCCTAGAAACCTTAGAACACATAACTGACTCCATAGAGCAGGTTATCCCAGCCTCAGCACTGCTGACCTTTGTGGCTGGATACATCTCTGCCGAGGCGGGCTGTCCCACGCACCCTAGGGTGTTTGGCTGCATCCCTCGTCGCCGCTCACCAGATGCCCGTTGTCCCCTCCCCTGAATCGAAACAACCACAAATGTCTCCAGATATTGCCAGCTGCCCCCTGGGGTCTGAAAGTACCCCTGGTTGAGAACCACTGCCAAAGAGTGATCATTACTGAAAAGATGAGAATTTTCCCTTTATAAGGATCCCTACAAATTGTAGGAACAAGACCCAAGAACTACAGGACAGCCAAGAAGTTATCTCATTTGACTTCTAAGGCCGAAATCATTCTTTTGTATGTCCACTAAAAAGCTGATTGAAAGACTGAATTTTGACTTCTGTCTGTACCATACAAGTACAAATGCTCATCTTGCCCTGTGTATCTGTGAATGTCATTTGTGATATTGACTTGTTTCTTTAATGCCCTTCCTTCTACCTTGGGTTCCTCAAGTTTGCTCATTTCCATGATTGCAGGTAACTCTAAATCACATTATAGCCAGAACGCAGTGGCTAAATATCTGTTGCATGTACTTTAAAGTTCATTATAGAACATACATGAATCCGTAAAGATGTGGACTTTTCTCTACAATTTTGCATGGCCAGGTGCAGTGTCAGGTATGGAATGGATTCTCATGACTGTCTTACCTCTTCTGAGTATCTTAGCAAGTTACACAATTTACAGAGTGATTAACAGAGGTCTAAATAAAGTTATCGGTTTTTTTTCTTTACTTGGTTATGTTGTAGTGTGCAGATAACAGAACTGCTACCTTCTCATCCAAACGATCTGCAGAGTTCACATCCCTTATAGTGGTCATTCAAAGTCAATATTTATTTATGTATGTAATAAAAAAGTTGATTTTTGTGTATGTCCGTCATGTTATTTAGAAGTAATCTTGTAAAAATGTTTTGTAAAAAAACAAAAAAGTATTGTAAATAGTCTGATATTCTGTGACTCATTATTTTCATGTTAGAGTTTGTACATACTGGTTCAGTAATAAACTATCCTTAAAGCTGCCCTATGATTCCACCCATTTATTTCTTAAAGAAACACTTTTCTTTCATTTGAGAAGAAAAATTAAGTTTCTTCTGCCAGGGAGATTCAAAAAGCCCAAGTTTCCCTGTCAGTATGAATGGAATTCGAGGTCTGGTAAACGTTGACAAGACAGCACTTCATCCTAACGAAGGTATTTTAGAGTTTGACAATCAGCACTTCAGAGTTCTTTCATCATGTTTACAACCGTACCTCCTGATGGTCTTGGTGGCACTTTTAATCAACGATTTCAACTTTAAATTGTTTTTAAACAGCCAAGATTCACCCAGAAAATTCTAGAGATATGCGATGCTGATAAGCATTCACCATGTGGCTGTTTTTCAACACTACATACTGTGTCGAAAGCCTTTAAATCTCCAATATGTAAGAAGAGTTTTGAGAGGTTTGTATATCCCCACTTTGACACTCAATAGACCGATAGCATGGCTGCTGATGACTTGGAAGAACATTTATGAAATAAAGAAAGGCATAAGAAATAAAATGATGTTATTTAGGGGAAACTTGGATCATTTTTTCTTCATAAAATCATTGATTTATATAATTATCCATTTTTTTCAGCAAACATTACCTTTTTCCCTGCCCATCTAGTTCAAGAGATGGGACATTGACTAAGAAAGACAAGCTCCCTGTTTTCATGGATTCTTCATTCTAGTAGGAAAAGGCAGACGATAAATAAGGCATAATAATCCCCACAAAAAGCCACGGGGTGGTGAGGACTCCGGCAGAAAGAAAACAGAGCATCGTGTCACTGGTGACTATGCGGCTCATGCACAGAGGACAGCCGGTCAACACTAGGGGAAGCCGGCCCTCTGCAGAGTGGAGGGGCCTCCCCCTGGCTGGGGGAGCACCGAGGTCAGAGGGGGGCGGGCGTGAGATGTCTGGAGTTATTACACAGCTAATACACGGCATGTTTAACATTTTAAACCCTCGCTCTGGCTGTCCTATGTAGAAGATGTGGGGGCAAAGCCTCCTGGCCCCCCAGAAATCACTGACATGAGGCCGATTAATGAATAGGAGAAAAGACACAGAAATTAATTTTGTTGAGTGTGTATACATGGGACCCTTCAGAATGAAGAGCTAAAGATACAGGGGAATCTGTCTGTCTAGACTCTTCTTGGCCTCTCTGAGCAGCATCCTTCCTTCTGGGTGTGGGGCAGGACCCTCTCTGGAATGGGGGTCCATGACCTACAGCCAAACAAGGCAGGTCACAGAATTTCTTTATGGCCAGTTTTACATGGAATAATTTAGGGTTTATGGCTGGCGTCTGGGAAAAGGGATTCTGGCTTTTATGAGCCACCTTGGGGAAGAGGGATTCTAGTCTCTGTGGCTACCTCGGGGAGAAGGGGACTGAGACACAGGAGGGCGGGAGAAGGTCAGAGGGAGACGTTCTCTTTGGAGGCTGCTGCTGAGGCCTTCGTCTCCAGGTGCTGTTTTCTGAGCCCCATCAAGGGACTGCGGAAGGACGAATGTGCAGGCAGGTCTATTAGTCCAGGTGAACACCCCCGGAGAGCAGATAAAAATACCACGGTCACGGTCATGGTCATGGGGAAGAAGTTGAATTAACTTGTATGTGCAGGGAGCAACAGACAGGAATAAAAATGCCTCCTGGGTTTGAGGCTGGAGTTCCCGAGTCTTTTCTGGGGCCATTTATCCCTGCTTTGTTCTATAGTCACTCCTATAAAGTTATGAATCTTTTTTCCTGCCAAAAGTCACTTAAAAGTCTGTTTTGTGTTCGTGGGTAACCAGAAGCCATTGCACCTAGACTGTTCGGATCGGTGCTCAGTAGTTTGCAAGCCGTGCTGGTGCAATCTTTTTAAATAATATTAGAAATACCACCTAAGAATCCAGAGGGAGAAGGTCACATATCACATGACTGCATTATATGAAATGTCCAGAATGGTAACTCCACAGAGGCAGAAAGCAGGTTGGTATAGTTGTTGGGCGCTGGAGGAGGGGTGAGAGGAAGCAGACTGCGTCACGGGTATGCGATTTCCCTTTGGGGTGGATAAAAGCGTTTTGGAACAGAGGCGGTGTTCGCACACATTATAAATGTACTAAATGCCCCTGACCTGTACACTCTACAATGGCTCATTTTATATAATGTGAATCCCAGCACAATAAAAAGAAAATATTAACAATACCACTAAATTTCCAAAAACAGACACAGATGTATGCCATATTCGATTTTAATATAAATACAGTTCAATGACTCTTGCTTCTTAGGAATCCCAGTGGCTAGAGATTCCTGTCTTTGCAGTGTAAATAATCTCTGTTGAGTTTTTCAAATGAAACATAAGCAAACATGATGCCACAGACAACATTTTACTGGTCTAGATCTTACACAGGAAGTGTCAGAGAGTGTAGCTTTTATTCTCAGCTTCTCCTGAATATGACATATTACGTTACTGATGATGCCATGTGTAAAAACTTCCCCTTTGCCCTCTGAAGTTTCACTGAAAATCAAGTGACAATAGGAGAAAAGATGTGCAAATTTACTCCTGTGTACGGGAGTCTTACAAAATAGAGGAACTCAAAGAAATGGCCAGATGGGTGACACTTTCATACTGTCTTAGGGTTGCAGGAATACCGGGGGCTCGGATCCTGGCAGAACGGGCTGAGGGAGGGGGCGGAGAGGAGGCCTGCCTAGCACGGGTGGTCTTGCTGTAGAGATTAAACCTCCTGGGTAGCAGCCCTCAGAGAGAGAGGATGCCCAATGCTTCTTCCAGACCTTTAAAGATGTCACACTCTGGGTTCATCTTTCCTAGATCCGGACACAGGAGGCCCCCAGAGAAAGCCTGGCTGCATCGATGCACATTTTCTCTACAGATGCGAATCTCCCCCGTGATACACAGCTTTGCAGGGCTCCTAGATCTACAGGTCCTCTGAGCATCCATCTCAAAATACGTCAAAGAAGGATATTTTGGGGTGAAATATTTGGTTTCCTTCAAGGCTGCTGCAACTGCCCCACCTGCCTGTGTCCCCTGCCAGCTTCCTGATGTGCTTACACCAGGAGACTCGACTCCACCCAGTCTCTGGCCTTGGAGTCCTTATCCCCTCCACCATCTGAGGCTTCACCCCTGCCCATCAGCAGAGCAGGCATGCCCAACACCTCGCACTGCTCTTCCGTCCTCCGTACTTCACCCCGCTGCCTTCAAAGATCAGAGGGCTTGGGGCTCCAGCCCCAGAGACTGGGCTTGAGGGCTGCAGTAAACACGTACCTTCTGCCACATTCTTTTACTTCTTGAGCTGTGTCACAGACTCAACACGTTCTTAGGGTTAGTGGAGTGTCCTGGCGGACACCTAAACCCCAGGACTATTTTTACTATTGTTTCCTTTGGGGAGATGTTTTCACACAAATGCATCTGGAGATTACGGCTTTGTTATTAATCAGACACTTTTACAAATACCAGCCAATGATAGCACATGTCACTGCGGGAGAGGCAATTATGGGTTTTACATGCACACACTCGTGCACATGTATGGTGTTACCATGTATTTAGTTCTGTGCAATTTTATCATGTGTGTTCAAGCCATTGTGTTTTAATCAGATCGACCAACTGCTAAGGGACACACAATTACTCAAAGAAATGAATTTTAAGGATCTATCATATATATTTTTGCACATTTCCCTAAGGCAGAATGCAATTTACTTTGTGCTGGTTTTAACTTTAATGCTATAGAAATGATCGACTTAATATGCATTTGATGTTGTCTTGAATTTTAGTCAATGGATTGTTTGCATGAAGCATACAAGCATCTCACAAGTCTGTCTAGAAAAATCTGTCTTGCCCAAGGAAATTAAATTTATGTGTAAGTAAATCTATAGCTTTGAAAGATCATTTCCCTGGCTGAGAGGAATCCAGGTACAAATTTAGGTGCAAACAGTCTAGAAGTGGATTTGAGAAGATAAAAAGAACATTGAAATTCATACTGTTTGGAAAGCTAAAGATTGCCCAAAGTAGGAAAGAAAATTGAGTTTCGGAATAATGTAATCCTTAAATATTGAGTTTTG
>RJWJ010008244.1:0-54203 GCA_004363605.1 Indri indri | reverse complement strand
CAGAGTCTCACTCTCTTGCCTGGGGCGAGTGCCGTGGCGTCAGCCTAGCTCACAGCAACCTCAAACTCCTGGGCTCGAGCAATCCTACTGTCTCAGCCTCCCGAGTAGCTGGGACTACAGGCATGCGCCACCATGCCCGGCTAATTTTTTCTATATATATATTTTTAGCTGTCCAATTAATGTCTGTCTATTTTTGGTAGAGGCGGGGTCTTGCTCTTGCTCAGGCTGGTCTCGAACTCCTGAGCTCAGAACGATCCGCCCGCCTCGGCCTCCCAGAGTGCTGGGATTACAGGCGTGAGCCACCGCGCCCGGCCAGAATTCAATATTAATAACTTAAGATCATAATACAAAAATAAATTTTGTATTTAGCAACAGATGCAGATGTGGTACAGTAGAGGAAAGATGTCTGTCCTCATGACACACTCTGAAATTTACTTGTGATCTCTCTCATTAAAATGGAATTAAGACCCTCCAGATGCAATACCTCCTTGATAATGATAACAACAGTCATTTATCGTACCTAGCATATAAAAGACTCAAATATTTCTTGATTGAATGGATAATCTTTGCAAAAGTTCTGTTCGGTAGGTACTATTATTATTTGCATTTTATAGATGACATTCAGACTCAGAAAAGTTGAATGATTTTGCCCAATGTCGCACAGCCAGTAAATAGCAGAACCAGGATTAGAACATTGTCTGATCCCATTATCAATGTTCTGAACTATCATACCACAGGACTATATGGTACAGCCTTTCCTGAGGTATTTTAATCATTATTACACTTATGAGTATCCCATGGTTTTTTGTTTCCTAACAGCTTTATTGAGATTTAATTCACATACCATAAAATTCACTCACTTTAAGTATAAAGTTTAACGGTTTTTAGTAAATGTGCAGAGTTGTGCAACCACAACCACAATCAATTTTAGAACATTTTCATCACCCTAAAAAGAAACCCTATATCTGTTTTCATTCATTCCCTATTTTTCCCCAAACTTCCTTAACCCCAAGCAACCACTAACCTCTTTTTTCCTCTATAGATGTGCCTACTCTGGACGTCTGATATAAATGAACTCATACAATGTGGTTTTTTTGTGATTGTCTTCTTTCGCCTAGCTTCTTTTCAAGGTTCATCCATGTTGCAGCACTTCTTTCATGGATGTACAATATTCCATTATATGGATATACCACATTTACTTATCCATTCATCAGCTGATAGACATTTGAGTTGTTTCTACTTTTTGTATACCCCTTCGCTTTTTAAAAAAATTTTATGTTATTTTATTTTTTTGAGACAGAGTCTCGTTTTGTTGCCCTGGGTAGAGTGCAGCGGTGTAATCTTAGCTCACTGTAACCTCAAACTCCTGGGCCCAAGCTATCCTCTTGCCTCAGCCTCTGGAGTAGCTGAGACTATAGGCACACGATGCCCGGCTAAATTATCTATTTTTAGTAGAGACAGGGTCTCACTCTTGCTCAGGCTGGTTTCAAACTCCTGAGCTCAAGTGATCCTCCTGCCTTAGCCTCCCAGAGTGCTAGGATTACAGGCGTGAGCCACCACGCCTGGCCTACCCTTTCACTTTTTAAAATAAACTTTTTATTGAGGAATGAAATACATAAAGTATACAAATTTTAAGCATACAGCATAATGAACTGTGACAAAGTGAATACACTTAGGTAACCACCACCCAGTTCAAGAGATAGAACATAAGCAGAATTCCAGAAACTTTTCTCAAGCTTCCTCCCAGTCTTTATACCCACCAAGGATAACTACTTTTCTGACCTCTATAATCTATATCAATCAATCAGTTTTGCCTTTCTTTGCACTTTACATAAATAGGTTTATGTAGTGTTTTTTTTTGGTGGGGCGGTCTGGATCCTTTTGTTCAACATAACGTTTTTAAGATCTATCCACATTGTGTTTTGAATTTGCTTTGTGCTATTGCCATATAATATTTCATTGTGACAGGATACCACAATTTGTTCATTTTATTGTTGATAAGCACTTGGGTTATTTTCAGTTTTCTGCTATTACAAATAATGTTCCAATGAACATTCTTGTACATATTTACTCATTTCTGTGGTGTATATACCTAAGAATGAAACTGCTGGGTCATGAATCTATTCAGCTTTATTACATACTGTACAACAGTTTCCCAAAGTTGTAGCAACTTAAACTCCTACTAGTAGTGTATGAGAATTCTAATTGCTTCACACCTCCCACTAACGTTGCCAGATTTTGAAAAGTTTAGCTATTGTGGTGGGAACACAGTAGTATCTTGTGGTATTAACTTCCATTTTCCCTGTGGACTTATGATATTAAGTACCTTGCCATATGCTTTTAACCACTGGCTGTCTTCTTTTATAAAGTGTTTTTTCATGTCTTCATATATTCTCAATAGGAGTCATTTGCTGGATATATATATTGCCTTTTAAAGAATCTTAATGGTATTTTTTGATGAACAGAAGTTCTTAATTTCTATGAAATCAAATTTATCAATCTTTTCCTTTAAGGTTCATGCTTTTTGTGCCCTGCTTTTAAAAAAATCTGTCTACCGCAAGGTTGTGATATTATTTTTCTTATGTTAGCTTCTAGAAGTGCTAATGTTTTACCTTTCACACTCACATCTATGAGCTACATGGAATTTATTTTTATGTATGGTGTAAAGTAGGGTTCAAAACCATTTTTTTCCCCCATATGGATATCCAACTGATCCAGTACAATTTATTGATAAAACCGTCTTTTCCTCACTACACTGCAGTGACATCTTTACTAAAAACCAGGTGATTGTCTATGTGTGGGTCTGTTTCTCTTTTTTTTTTTGAGACATAGTCTCGCTCTGTCATCTGAGCTAGAGTGCCTTGGTGGCAGCCCATCTCACAGCAACCTCAAACTCCTGGGCTCAAACAATCCTCCTGTCTCAGTCTCCTGAGTAGTTGGGACTACAGGTGTGAGCCAACACGCCTGGCTAATTTTTCTATTTTTAGTAGAGATGGGATCTTGCTCTTGCTCAGGCTGGTCTCAAAATCCTGACCTCAAGTGATCCTCCCACCTTGGCCTCCCAGAGTGCTAGGATTACAGGCGTGAGCCACCCTGCCCAGCCTGAGTCTGTTTCTGTATGTGGGGTTCTCTATTCTGTTCCCATCTTGACTTGTGAACAGCAACTGAACTTTTATTATTTCAGCATAATCCTTATTATAATTGCATGTCAATTTTAACCTTTCCAACTTTATATTAATATAACTTTCACTGAGCACTTACTTTTTGTCTGGCACAGTTCTCAGTGCCAGGGATTATCTCACTTAATCTTCCCAGTAAGTCTGAGTTAGATATTATTATCCTCGTTTTATAGATCAGGCAACATTGAGGTAAGAAGAGGTTAATCCTTTCCTCAGAAGTATGGGCTGTGCCCCATCTCATTTTGTTGTCATACTATCTACTTTTGTAGAAAAGCATAAAAAGTATAGTAATTTTAGGTAGCTACTGCTAATATTTTAAAGCTGGGTTGTATTTTTGCAACAACAGGCATAAATGGAGCTATGTCTTTTAGCTCTTCATATACTAGTAATTTGGATTTGGAAGACACTTGAGAAGCTGTCTAGTCCAAACCACCATTTTATAGCTGAGGCAAGAGAATTTCAGAGAAATCACAGACATGCTTAGATTTCCATGATGCAGTAAAGGCAAAGATGAGACAAGAACCCAGTTCTCCTGCTCTTATTTCAGTGCTCTTTCTGGTATACCACAACTGCCTCTCATCATGCAATGAGTGTGTTGGATCAATGAGACTGCTTAACTGGTTTCCAGGTTTACCTTGGTGCCAGATACTTGAGGATGCCTGACTGGTGGGTGCCAGATTATCTTGGCTTTAATAAGCAAGGAAACTGGAACCAATCAGCAGAGCTGGAAGCAGATGAACATGCAACAGTCCAAATTTGGTTTAACAAGGTGCACTGAGACATCCATGAAAAAAGAGAATTTCCGAAGTCCAGACCCCACAGAAATCAGGCAAGCAAGATTTGAATGGAACATAGGAATAAGACTTAGAGGGGTGGAGCTGTCTCTCCACTTAATCTTTCCACTTAGATCCTGTGTCCTCAAAACAGGAACTCATTGGCAAGCATCCCAGAAGCCCACTTCCATGCCAGAGCCCTCGCATGACTATTCAGTTATTTGGATTTTTTGAGTCAAGGTACAATTCAGTAAAAAAAATGATCATACAACAAGGACAGTTAAAATTGTTCACTCGCCAGTGCCCCAGATGAATGGAGAAGGCTTACCCTTCCTTATCAGCTGACGGATCTACAGAATTTTCCATTTCTTTTCCCAGATTCATTATCAAGGGCCCTACTATGAAAACAGGTTTGTCCAAGATCAAGTACGTGAGTTGCCTGGGATTTGTCTGAGGTCAGAATGACCTCTGACATAAGAGACTGCAAGAGGAAAAAAATCAGTGTTTCAAAATGGGGATTAGAAATTACTTCACATGGAAGAGGAATGTAGGAGGAACAGCATTTGAAGCTGGGCATCACGAAGATGTCAGAGACAAAACCCAGAAATGTATACAAGCAGAAAATTGTCCTAAAGTGGATTTTTTCCTTTCCAAAATCTACTTTAGAGTGGTCAAGGTTCCCCTCTAAAACACATAGTGCAGATTTTGAACACAGTTTTTTGTTATATTAAATGGTGCATGTCAATCTTATTTTTAAGTTACTTATGGCATATGTTTCCCACAGTTAACATGCTAAACTTTCCTAGTTAAGTCTGAGTTGCCTCTCACAGTATAGTCTTCAATTTTTAGAAAGGGCATCCCTTTGAAACACAGCATTTCAGGATCCAGCTCACTGAAGTGGATGAAACAGGGGGAAGCACAACCCACAGGCTAAGAGAATGGGGCGGGGGAGGGGCTGAATCCAGGGATTTAAACCAAGGTATTCTTTTTGAGATAAAGTCAATTCCAAAAGTCTAGGGAAGGCCTGAAGTAGAACTGCAAGACCAGTAGCTGGCAAGTTGAGAAAAGACAACTCGAGGTGAGAATGGTTGAAAGGAGCGGTCCTGTACTGAGAGAGCAAGCATGTGCCAGGCTGTTTCTCGAGGGCCAGAGGAAACTATAAAGGATGTATGTAGATATGCATATGTCTGTCCCCTCTGGCCCTCCTGTGAGGCAGGACAGGGCTGGAGGTTTAATGGGTTTACACAGTGGAAGGCTGCGGTGCTCTCCTGGTTGTGCTTGCAGAAAGAATGACCGTAAAGCCTATTTCCCCATGCAATGATTACCGCAGTGACGAGAGCCTAGGACTCTATCTTTCTGTAGCTTGTCAACTAGGGGCTGGTAAGCACATGGAGTGTAAATACCACGAGGCATGGGAAAACACGGCGCGAAGCCAGGGATGGTGGAGAGCACCGTGTGACGTAACCATTTCTTTCAGTCACCTCAGGGTTGGGTGCTGAGTGTGTACCCTGGGAAGCTGCAGGCCCGGTCTCCTACCAGATGGCATAGCCAGATGACTTGCTGCTTCTGCGAGTGTGCAGCTCTGTGCTGCCAGTGTAGTGCACTGACAAGATAGTTCTCTTGTTGGGGCTCGCAGGGCAAGGTATGGGAATATTGTTGTCTTCCTTAAAGGGAATTAACCCCCTTAATGTTACTCTTCCTGGGAAGGGGCAAGTCCTCAGACAGGAAATGCAAAATGCAAAAAGTAGGCCCAACGTCTCTTTCTAGAACCTTTTAGGTCTAGATTTTTGAAGGGCAGATGTTGAGGTGTGGGTGCCTGCGTGATGCTCACAGGGTGGGGACAGGTGGGTGGGCCTGGATTTGGAAGCAGTGGAAAGCAAGCCACTCTATGGTGCTTTCTGTTCTTTTCTGTTTATTTTCCTTTTGCTATCCTCTAATCTTTAGTAAACTCCTGTCTAAAAGTTACAGTCTGGTTTCAGTTGTGCTTGAGGTACTAAGCAAAGGATTATGGGATCATACTTAGGCCAAAGTGGTAACAAGTGCTGTCAACTCCTAAAGAGGGAGAGGATGTCCAAGTGGAGAATGTCCACATGGGCCAGCTGTCTGCCCCACTTGGGAATCCTTTCTCTACTGCTAACCTTTGGGAATCTAGGTTGTTTTTACTAAAGAAGGCAGTTTCTGTCCTGACGGTTTCTGTAGCGCAAGGTACCAAAGCAGTCCCTGCTAACGCTGGGTATGGATTTTGCTGGCAAGCAGAGGTTTTGGAAAGCTGGCCTGAGAGGATGGGTGTCCACCATCAACCTGCTTCCTGGGTTGTAGGAGGGTGCTATGGTCTGAATGTGTCTGCCCAAAATTCGTATGTTGAAATCCTGACCCCCAACTGGTATTAGGAGGTGGTGGGGGCCTTTGGGAAGTGATTAGGCCATGAGGGTGGAGCCCTCATGCACAGGATTAGCGCCCTTATGAAAGAGGACTGAGACAGATTCCTTATCCCTTCTGCCATGTGAAGACACAGTGAGAAGGCACCATCTACGAACCCGGAAGCAATCCCTCACCAGACACCAAATCTGCTGGCACTCTGATCTAGCCAGCAGGTCAGCACGGGCACACTGCAAAGAGCTAAGTAGCTCCTGGGTGGTATGATGCAAGTGGGAGCAGGAGAAATCCTGAGTCCTTAGGAAGGAAACATGTATTCTGTTTGGAAGGTCATGCTTGAAGGTAAAGTCAGTGTGAGAAGGGAGTGACCTACTCATTCCTCAAGGCATTGACAGAAGGCGTAACACCAAGCACCTTCTGATTTATGCCATTCAGCTGGCCACTCATCTTCCAGAGGGGGGTAACGGAAGGTAATTGGTAATTCAATACTGCCAAACTTAATTTTTGTTAATCTGGTTTATGTGCAATGAGAAGCGTATTTAAAATTTCCAAACGTGTTGGTTTTTTTCTTAAATTAAAAAATTTTGTAATTATTTCTAATTTAATTGCATTATAATCTAAGAACATGGTCTGTGTAATATAAATGATTTTTTAAAATGTGCTTAACGGTTTAGTACGAAGTTAACATTTGTAAATGTTTTCTGCATGCTTGAAGACAATGTGTACCCTCTAATTGTGAGTACTGTATTCTATTATAAATATGATTATTGGAGCAAACCTATTAACTGTGTTGTTCACATTTTCTATTGTTTTACTGAATTTCTGGTCTGTTTAAACTACCATTTCCTGAGAAAGATATATTAAATTAACCCACAATGACAATGAATTTATCAACTTGTCCTGTATTTCTGTCAAGTGTTGTTTTGTATATTTTGAAGCTGTATTATTTGGTAATATATGTTTAGATTTATATCTTCCCAGTGAACTGAAACTTCTAAAAATAATTTAGTGACTCTCTTTACAGTCAGTAATGCTTTCTACTTTAACATTTATTTGTAAGACATTAATAAAAAATACACTGGCTTTCTTTTACTTAGTACTGGTATGTCTTTTAATATCTTTTTCCATTTAATATTTGTTTTCATGTTTTAAGTGTGTCTATTATAAACAGCATATAGCTAGATTTATCCAGTCTGACAGTTGTTGCTTTTTAACTGTACAGCTAAATTTGTTGTGATTACTAGTTTTTTATCACTTTAACATGTACCTTTTATTTGTCCTGCTTTTTTCTCTACATACTTTTTCTCTTATCATGCCTTCTTTTAGATTGAGGTATTTTTATTTATTTTTCTCATTCATTTGCCTCTCTCAACTAGTTTGGAAGTTATGCACTGTACTTCTGTTATTACTATATAAAAGATACCTGAAATGTTCACAGAACATTATATATTTATGTATTAAGTATGAACATTATAAATACTATATGATGTAAAAATAATATAGAACCCGAATATTAAAAAGCACATGTCCATGTTTACATGTTTCAAATTGTTCCAGTTAAATCCTAACATGCCAAAACATTTTTCAAACATTAATGGCTTTTGGAAAAAGATCTTTAGTTTGACAAATAATAGCATCCTGATACTAAAAGAAAGAAAATGAGATCCAATAACTATGTCCGACATTTTGTGTTAGCTTTTTAAGATTTCCATTTTGGCAGGGCCAAAAGTGGAAACAAGAAGTTTTGTTATTCAAGTAAATGAGTCCTGTTTTTCATCATGACATGCATGAAAGGCATAGCAGAGACTGGTTATTTGTCTTGTGTATTTCTTTGGGGAGTACAGGACACATCTATTGTTACAGTTATACGAGATATTTCCCATTTTTGGTTAGTGTTTGTACCCACAGTATATGTTCATACGGTAAGTCATCTTATTCCTTACCCTTATCCCTAAACATTCGTGAAGTTATTCTTTATAGGCTTGATTTTTATCTGTTAGATCAATTTATAATAAGAAAAGTAAAAAGTTTTTATTTTACCTTCATTTATTTCTTTTGCGATGCTCTTCCTTTCTTTATGCAGATCTGAGTTTCTGACCTATATTATTTTCTTTCTCTTTAAAGAACTTTTTTTTTTGAGACAGAGTCTTGCTCTATCACACTGGGTAGAGCACAGTGGCATCATCATAGCTCACTGCAACCTCAAACTCCTGGGCTCAAGTGATCCTCCTGCCTCATCCTCCTGAGTAGCTGGGACTACAGGCATGAGGCAACACGCCTGGCTAATTTTTCTCTTTTTAGTAGAGACAGGGTTCTCGCTTTTGCTCAGGCTGGTCTCGAACTCCTGATCTCGAGCAATCCTCCCGTCTTGGCCTCCCAGAGTGCTAGGATTACAGGTGTGAACCACTGCACTTGGCTTAACTTCTTTTAACATTTCTTGCAAGTCTACTGGCAACAAATTTCCTCATTTTTGTTTGTCTGAGAAAGTCTTTATTTCTCCTTCCCTTTTGAAGGATAATTTTGCAGGGTACAGAAATCAAGGTTAGTGGTTCTTATTTCTCAACATGAAATATTTCACCCTACTCTTCTTTCTTACATCATTTCTGACGAGAAGTTGGGTGTAATTCTTATCTTTGTTCCCCTATTTAAGGTGTTTTTTTCCTTTGACTTCTTTTAGGATTTTTTGATTTGCTGTAGTTTGAAAATGATATGCCCATGTGTAGTTTTTTTTTGTCATTTATACTGCTTGGTGTTCTCTGAGCTTCTTGGATTTTTTTTTGTATTTTATGTTTTATTCAAAAATTTTATAATACCAGTCATACATTTCAAAACCATTTACTAGAGTCAGACCACTCAGTTTTACACTAGACAGAAACCATCTCTAAACACATTGGTGGTGGTTGTTAAAGTGGCCTTTTAAAAGGGGTTCACTCTGCTAAAAAGAGGCTCACCCTGATAATTGCAATCAGTAACTAGAAAAAACTAAGTACAAGCTTAAACGATAACTTAAAATGTAGTACTGGGAAGCTATTAAAACTCATTATAACTAAATTTAACATTAACTTTACTTAAACGACACATGGCTCCCACATGAATCCATGGAAGAGGAAGACTACAGGGAAACGTAAGGGGGCAGAGGACCCCTTCTGTCAAGGGGTGAAGAAAAGCATGCCTTCGCTATCAGGGAAGGGAGAAAAAAGAGAAAAGGAAGAGGAGGAGGGACTAAGCTTTTCAGAGAAACTATTATACAAGTATTTATTACCCACTGGGCCAGTTCTCCACCCACAGGTTGGAGAAGATGTCCTCCCCCACCCAAATCCCACCATCATACCCCAATTACCCATATTTTGGGACAAATTAGACCCTCAGATAGGACAATCAAAGTTTTATCTAGCGTCCCCACCCCGAAATGGGGCTGACGGGTGTGAGCAGCTGCCTGGCTGGCAGGGAGCGGACTCTCCTCTCTTCCCTTCCGCACCACGTGCTTTTCAGGTGCCATGTTTTCCCCCTTCTCCTCCTTCCAACCCAGAGAGCACAACTACCCAAAGGGTGGGGGGTGGGGGAGGAATGGGAAAACCACTCCCCTCCTTCCCAGGGGGTTAAATGGTTTGTTTTAACTCTTACTTCCCCAAAGCATAAACTGCCTTTAAGTCCCCTCCACCCCCAAGGGCTCTATTCAAAGCCTGTGGCCCAAATACGGAGTTGGTCAGCACCAGTGGGACTCCATCCTTTATCCTCCCCACTCCCTCTGCCCAGAGAGGCTGCTGGAAGCCTGGGCCAAAGACTGAGCCTGAGTTGGAGGGGGAGGGCTGGAGAGGAGGAATATTGTTCCCCTTTGGATGAAAGCGAGACCTGAGATGAGGCTGATGCTAAAATCAGGGACTATTAGAAGAATAGGAGGCTGCGGGATGTATAAAAACCTTGGCGGTTTGGGCCTCCATGAGAGAGACGATCTCCTTGGCGAAGGGCAGGTCCTCCTGGGCTAGGATGGCCAGCGTATTAACGTGCGGTTTGCTACTGAAGGTCAGGTCTTCCAGCGATTATAATCCCGACAGGGAGGTCAGGTGTGCTCCCGGTCCGCAGCACCACCTCGGCCCCCTCCGAAGTCCCTGCAGGTGAAGCTGCTCTTCATACCGAGCCTCCCTTCCGACTCCTCTTCCTCTTCCCCTGGGTCTCTCAGGCTTCAACACATGCTGACCGTGGAGGGGGCTGGGGGACGACACAGGGGTAATCTCAGGTACGAAACACCACAGTCTCAAGAGTGATCTCTGTCCACTTCCAGCTGCCACAGAAGCTTCTTTCTCCACAGACACAAAGTGGCGGTGACAGTGGCGGCTCCAGCTCCAAAATGTCTATGTTTCCAACTGCTGCGTCCTTCTTGGATCTGTAGTTTGGTGTCTAACACCACTTTGGAGAAATTCTCAGTTATTATAGTTTCAAATATTTCTTCTGTTCTTTTCTCTCTTCTCCTTCTAGAATTCTCAGTACATGTATGTTACATCTTTTGTAGTCCTATAGCCCTTGCATGTTCTGGTTTTTCCCAGTCTTTGTTCTCTTCATTTTTCAGTTCTAGAAGTTTCTATTGATATAACTTCACGCTCAGAGATTCTTTCTTCAGCCATGTCCAGTCTACTAATGAGCCTATAATAAGCCATTTTTCATTTCTGTTACAGTGCTTTTGATCTCTAGCATTTCTTTTTGGTTCTTTCTTAGGATTTCCATCTTTCTGATTACACTGCCCATCTGCTCTTACACGTTACCTACTTTATCCATTAGAGCCCTTATCATATTAAGCATAGTTACTTTAAACTCCTAGTCTGATAATTCCAACATCCCTGCCATATCTGGTTCTGAAGCTTGCTCTATGTCTTCAAATTGTTTTTTGCCTTTCAGTATGTCTTGTAATTTTTTCTTGGTAGTCAAATGTGATTACCAGGTAAAAGGAACTGCTGTAAATAAGCCTTTAGTAATACGGTAGTAAGGTGTTGGGGGCGGGGAAGTGTTCTATAGCCTTATGATTAGGTCTTAGACTTTTAGTGAGCCTATGTCTCTGGACTGTACATTTCTCTAATCTTTTCATTTTTTTTCTCCAACACCCCCCTCCAGTTGCACACCCGCCTCCAGGTGGGGCAAGATGACTGAAGTGGGCTGGAGTTGGGTAGTCCCACATGGACTGCTAGAGGGGACTGGAGTTGAGTTATTTCCCTTTCCTCAGGTCAGTTAGGCTCTGATAATGCCCTAGCAGGTTGGGCTCTGGTTAACCAGTTTCTTCTGTGGGCAGGCCTTGTTAAGAGGAATAGTGCTCCAGTATATTTCAAAATGGTTCCTTTTCTCCTCTTCTTGCCAGAAGCATAAGAAGGGAGAATTTATTACCAATATTTACTGTGAGAATGTCATCATGTTCCTGGGGGTAAAACTCACACAAGTGTGAGGGCCCTCTATGACTGGGTACCCCTGGAATTTTTAACTCTCAGATTCTTCCACACTGAGCATCCAGCAATTTGTCAATTACAACTGAGGTTTTCTGTTCTGGCACTGGGTCCCAAGGCAGTTTCTGCTCATGAATCTCTGCTTTAGTAAGCTGTGACTACTTTTATCCACCTGTCTCTCCAATGGTGGAGACGGCAGTTTGCACTGTGTCCTTTCTTCTACTACAGATCCAAGAGAGGTGTTGATTTTTCAGTCTGTTCAGCTTTTTGCTTATGGTTAGGATGGAGTGGTAACTCCCAAGTTCCTTATATATGGAATCAGAAATTGGAAGTCTGAGCTTGATTCTAAAACTTTCTCCATTTTTTTTGAGACAGAGTCTTACCCTGTTGCCCAGGCTAGAGTGCTGTGGCATCGGTCTACCTCACAGCAGCCTCAAACTCCTGGGCTCAAGTGATCCTCCTGCCTTAGCCTCCCCACTAGTTAGGACTACAGGCATGCACCACCACACCGAGCAAATTTTTTTTTTCTATGTTTGGTTGCCCGGCTCATTTCTTTCCATTTTTTAGTAAAGACAGGGTCTTGCTCTTGCTCAGGCTGGTCCGAACTCCTGATCTTAGGCAATCCACCCACCTCAGCCTCCCAGAGTGCTAGGATTACAGGCATGAGCCACCATGCCCAGCCTCTCCATTTCTAATATAAGCACTGAACACTATAATTTTTCCTCCAAGTATTGCTTTAGCTGCATCTCACAAATTTTGATATATTTTCATTATCATTCAAGTCAAACTATTTTCCAGTCTCTCTTGTATTTCTTTTTCTTTTTTTCTTTTTTCTTTTTTTTTTTTTTTTTGAGACAGAGTCTCACTCTCTTGCCTGGGGCGAGTGCCGTGGCATCAGCCTAGCTCACAGCAACCTCAAACTCCTGGGCTCGAGCAATCCTATTGTCTCAGCCTCCCAAGTAGCTGGGACTACAGGCCTGCACCACCATGCCCGGCTGATTTTTTCTATATATATTTTTAGCTGTCCAATTAATTTCTTTCTATTTTTGGTAGAGACGGGGTCTCGCTCTTGCTCAGGCTGGTCTCGAACTCCTGAGCTCAGGACGATCCGCCCGCCTCGGCCTCCCAGAGTGCTAGGATTACAGGCATGAGCCACCGTGCCCGGCCTGTGATTTCTTCTTTGATTCATGAGTTATTTAAAAAAGTACTGAAAAATTCCTAAATACATGAAGATTTTCCAGATATCTTATTAACAAACATAAATTGTAAGATTTTTAACTTATGAAGAAGTAAATGTATCACAACAATAGCACCAAAATATGAAGGGAAATGAAGCATACTGATGCAAGGTTCTATTATTATACATGAAATGGTAGAATATTTGAAGGTAGACTTATAAGTTAAAGATGACTATCATAAATTCTAGATTCAAAAGCAGTGGTACTCAACCAGGAGCAATTTTGTACCCCTAGGGGATATATGGCAGTGTCTGGGGGACATTTTTGGCTGTGACATTAGGGGGAGATACTATTGGCATCTAGTGGGGAGGGGCTAGGCATGCTGCTAAGTAACCTGCCATCCCAAGTCCCCCACAAAACAGAATTACCTGGCCCAAAATGTTAATAGCGCCAAGGTTGAGAAATTCTAGTCTAGAGCAACCACTAAAGAAATAAAGCAAAGAAGTCTAGCTGATATGCAAATAGAAGATAAAATGAAATAGTGGAGAAAAAACTCAATTGAAAAGAAGGCAACGGGGAGGGGAAATGGGGGAAGAAAGGAGGGGTAAAAACCTACCTAACAGGTACAATGAACACTATTTGGGTGATGGGTGCACTAATAGCCCTGACTTAAGCATTATAAAAGCTATCCATGTAACAAAAACATTTGTAACCCCTTAATATTTTAATTTTTTTTTTTTTTTGAGACAGAGTCTCACTCTGTTGCCCAGGGTAGAGTGCCGTGGCTTCATCATAGCTCACAGCAACCTCGAACTCCTGGGCTCAAGCAATCCTTCTGCCTTAGCCTCCCAAGTAGCTGGGACTACAGGCATGTACCACCATGCCCGGCTAATTTTTTATATATATATTTTTAGTTGTCTGGCTAATTTCTTTCTAATTTTGGTAGAGACGGGGTCTCACTCTTGCTCAGGCTGGTCTCGAACTCCTGACCTCCAGCAATCCACCCGCCTCGGCCTCCCAGAGTGCTAGGATTACAGGCGTGAGCCACCGTGCCCCGCCAATAACCCCTTAATATTTTGAAATTAAAAAAAAAGGCAGGGGAAGAAGAAAAAAGGAACAAAGAATGGATGGAATAAATAGAAAACAGCAAGATAATAAACTCACACCCAACTATACGTAAAATTAAATTAAATGTAAACAGTCTACAAATTCAAATTAAAAGGCAAAGATAGACTGGATAAAAAAGATGTCTATAAGAAACACACTTTATGTATAAGGAAACAGGTTAAAAGTGAAAGGACAGATCACAAGAGAGTAAGATAAGCCCTCACTATTCACAGCTTCCCCATAAAATCCAGCATTATCCAAAAAAAAAAAAAAAAAGTGAAAGGACAGAAAAAGGTACACAATGCAAACACTAATAATAAGAAATCTGGAGTGGCTATAGTAATGTCAAAGTAGACAAAAGAGAACTATTTCATAATGATAAAAAGGGTAATTTATCAAGAAGACATAATCCTCCTAAATATGTATACTCTTAATAATAGAGCTCCAAAATAAATGAAGTAAAAATTGATAAAAGTAAAAGGAGAAATAGATGAAATCCACACTTAGAGATTTCAATACTCCTATCTCAGTTAACTGGTAGAACATATAGACAGAAAATCAATAAGCATATAGAAGATTTGAACAAGATTATCACAACTTGTCTGTACTGACATTTATAAAACCCCGTATTCAACAAAAAAGAGAATACATTCTTTTCAAGTATACATGGAATATTTACCAAGAAAAAACGTATGATGAGCCCTGAAACAAACTTCAATACATTTAAAAGAAATGTGTTCTTTGAACATATAGAATTAGAAATTCTAATGGTTACTATAGAAATTTTAATATTTGTACTTAATAAATTCCTAAAGTTTATCAATAAGTTTACCCTCCTCCCAAACAACAAAAAAGTTTTAATTATTCTCACTCCCTTCCAATTTACATCCTGTTATTGTACTGTATTTAATTCTACCTTGTGTTTTTTTTTAACCCTACCGAATAGATAGTGTTTTGTACACTAAATTTTTTCAAATTTCTCCATGCTTACCACATTTCCTTCCTATATCTCAGACCCTCCTTCCTTGATCATTTTCCTTCTTGAAGTTCATCATTTGGTGGTTAATTATCAGTTTTTGTTTGTCTAAAAATTTATTTGGGAGTAAATTAGATGCTACCAGGGCCTGGAGGAAGGAGGAATGGGGAATTATTGCTTAACAGTTACAGAATTTCTGTTTGAGATGATGAAAAAATTTTGGAAACGGGGTGACAGTTGTACAACATTGTGGATGTAGTTATTGCCAATAATTTGTATACTTAAAAATAGTTAAAATGGCCAATTTTGTGCTATATATATTTTATCACAATAAAAAAGTAAACATGTTTTTATTCAGCCTTCATTCTTGAAGGATAGTTTTGCTCTGCAAATGATTCCTAAGGTGAATATTATTTTCTTCTCTTGGCACTTCGAGGGTATTTTTCTATTGCTTTCTGCATTCCAAGGATGCTACCGAGAAGTTAGCTATAGCACTCTGTCTTTTCTTTCTGCTTGATTTTCAGATCTTCTTTAAATATAATGTATCTAGGTGTGGATTTCATTTATTTATTCTGCTGAAGCACCACTCACTGTATGTTCTGATTGTGAAGAGTCACACCTTTTATAGGCTCTCAAATTTTCTCAGTCATTAATTTTTGTTTTTTGGAGACAGGATCTTGCTCTGTTGTCCAGGCTACAGTGCCGTGGTGTCATCATAGCTCACTGCAACCTCAAACTTCTGGGCTCAAGGTATCCTCCTGCCTTAGCCTCCCAAGTAGCTGAGACTGCAAGCATGCACCACTATACCTGGCTAATTTTTTGTTTTTTAGAGATGGGGTCTCACTATGGTCTTGAACTCCTGGCCTGAAGTGATCCTCTTACCTTGGCTTCCCAAAGTGCTAGGATTACAGGCATGAGCCACTGCTCCTGACCCATTATTTTTTTCTTCGCCCTTTTCTATTAATTCTTTCTTGAATTCTTAAAATGAGACTTTCTCATCTATCCTCCAAGTCTCCTGACCACTCTTTCATCATTCCTCTTTGTCTCTTTGTGCTGTACTTTTTCAGATCTATTCTCCAATTCTTTGATTCTCTATTTACTGAATTAAATCTGCTGTTAAACCAATTTGTTGAGTTTTAAATTTTCTTCAGTATAGCTTTTCATTTCTAGAAATTCTATTTAGTTATTTTTCAAATTTCTTAGTTATTTGATAAGTCTTTTTTCCTAACTCATACTTTCAATTCACTCTTCAGTTTCTTTGAACATATTAAAATACTTATTTTATTGTCAATAATTCTAATATCCAAAGTCTTTGTGGATGTGGTCCTATATATTTGTTTTTCTTTCTGACTCTTATTCATGATACCTTATTTCCTTGTGCATTTCATGACTTTTATGTGAACTTATGTTTACTAGAACTTTATCTGTGGCAAATCTGTAAGGGTTTGGATGAGGGTTAATTCCTCCAGAAAGGATATACTTCTGATTCTGGCAGCTTCTGGAAGCATTATCCACTTGGTGCACTTAAAAAAAAAAATGTGGCTTGAATTTTATGAACCATGCAGGTAGTGTTAATCCAGGTCCTGAGCAAAATCTCTGGGTCACTAGGGATCAGAAGATACCAGTAGGTAAGCTGCTTGCTTTAGAACATACACACTTCTTTGGCTACCAGCTCTTATTTTACTCCTGGCCTCTGAGGACTTCCCACGTTTTCTTGGCAGCTCAGCCATACATTTTCAAAAGATGCATCATTTTAAACGGTTTTATTAAAGAATTTTTTTTCAGGATATCCATTCCATAATCTAGAAATGTAAGTCCTATGCAAAACTTTATACACACACACACACACACACACACATATTTGTGCATTTTTCTGGGGAAAGAGTCCATAACCATTGCGAGATGCTCAAAGGGCTCTGTGACCCTAAAGAGAATAAAACTACTACCATACATACTGTTTCAGTCATTGGCAAACTGAAATACCAAATTTTATCTGACGTTTTACAGATCTCCAGGTGACAGGAAATCCTGCAGATAACCCATTCAAGTTGACTTTCATTCTCAAAATGTCACCTGATTTCCAAATTCTAGCATTACCTTAACATTATCCTCATATATCAACCTAACATCCATACTACATTCCCAACAGAAGGAAATTAAAAACAAACTTTCTTCAATTTCTAATGTTTCATTAACATACCATTAATGAAGACCTATCTGTTACCAAAGGAATACTTGGATTTTTTGGCTATCAAATTTCTATTTCTCCCATCTGATGGGTGAGCACTGCCACTTGATGATATATTTGGTGTTTAAAGGCTTTAATTCTCCTTTTCCTTTAGTTATGTTTACCAACATAACTAAAGGGAAAAAATTCTGACTTTTGTATCACAAACTGTTTTTTTTGTTTTGTTTTGTTTTTAACTACCATGTTAAGGTTCATTCAGGAAGTCAATTTTATCAGAAAATTAGCACTTACTGAATTTGGAAATAGCAAGGATACGGACAGGGAGGAGACAGAGAAAAATGCCAACACAAAATCAAGACACAAATTGCTGTGGAAGGCTGTAGGCATGAAAAGAGAAGGGAAGTGCAGGCCACATGAGAAACTTACGTAAGAAAATAATGGGACAGAAGTGAGCCTCCGGACAACCCACAGAGCTGGAGTAACAGACAGCATGAATGTAACATAGAATTCAATGATCTTATAGGTATCACTGAGACATGACAGATGGAGTGAAAGACTTGAATGTAACAAGGGAAAGGATGCCCAATTCCAAAGAAAGAGACTTGTTTTGGGAGAGAAAGTGGACTAGGCTCTTACGTCAGGGTATTAAGCCCACAGGCAACCCACAAACTTAAGGATAAAGGTACAGTGGAAATAAAGGGGCAAGCCAAGAAACAGAAGACAAAGTGAAACACAATCAATATGATTGATACTTGGATACAGAGATATCCAAGGAACAGCCTGCCCTTAGGAAACAAGCAAAAAGGAGAATGAAATCCAGAAGCAACGATGTTTACTACTGTATTTGAGACATGAAGAAAATGTGCTGATAGGATAATGTAGGAACAATTTATTCTGCCAGGAGGAAAAGGAAAGCTCTGCAGAGATTGATCTTGCTCTTGAAGGAGATTTCAGGTGGCACAGAAGTAGGCAGGGAGGCAGGGCACTGTGAGCAGAGCGGAAAGAGCGAGCAGAGTCCCGGAGGCAAGAAAGGGTGCACTGGATGAGCAGGGCCTGGAGTGGCCGGACGTGTTTTGGCATTGGGAAGTGGGGAGGTGGGAGAGGAGGCTGAGGACTAGTCTTAAAGGGCTTTGGTTACAAAGCTCTCCTAAAAAATGTGGACCTAATCCACAGGTACAAGCAGATTTTCAAGCAGAAACAACATAGGAAAGATAACTGGACAGCAAGGTGGAGGGCAGATGGTAAGAAGGGAGAAAAATTATTAGAAAGGCCATGACAACAGTCCCGAGAGGAAAAGGAATCAAATGTGATGCCACGATTACTGTCTTAAAAACTTTGGTTGATTAGGTCCAGGTGATGCTTTTATAAAATCAGGAGGCAGAGAAGAAACAGGCTCAGAGGGACCCTTGTCCTACCACCCTCCGGCTATCTCCCCCAGCAACCTCCCAAATTTGCAACCTCTACTCCCAAACCTTGGAGGCTGAGAATTACTGGAAGAAAATCTTACCTGGTTTCCATTTCCTGACTTTGTAGGATTCAAACCCAGACGTACTTGAGCAGTGTTTGCTAACACTTTGTATGATGGGTTCCTGGCCAGCTCCCTATCCTATCTGTGATATTATGATACATACATCCACAGTTCCTGGCTCATAACTCCCAAAGCCCTTGTTATAGTCTTTTGGTATACAATGTTGGGCACCTTAGGTCTCAGAAAAATAAATTCCTGTCTCTGACCTTCTCTTGTGCTCTTTTCACCTGGCTCCTTCTTCTCCCCAAGGCAGGACTCTAACCTTCCCCTGCCTTTCCATAACAAAATGCTCTTACCTACCTTTTCTGATTGTAGGTCAAAAGACCCCATTTCAGAAGGGGTCCTGCCCCATACCTGGGAAGAAGGAGTGCCACACAGAGGGGCCAAGAAGAATCTGAACAGACAGGCCTTGCTAGGTTTCCCTACTCAGTCTATTAATATTAGAGCATACCCTTTTGTCCAATCACACTTCTACACAGTTGTCCATACTTTAATCATGCCTCTCCAATTAAGTCTCCATAAACGGCCAAGAGGATAGGGTTCAGAGAGCTTCTAGAGCACCAGGCATGTGGAGGTTCCTGGAGGGTGGTGTGCCAGGGAAGGCATGGAAGCTCTGTGCCCCCTCCTCCATACTTCACCCCATGCATCCCTTCATCTGTATCCTTTGTAATATCCTTTATGATTAACTGGTAAACATAAGTATTTCTCTGAATTCTGTGAGCTGCTTTAGCACATTAATGGAACCCAAGGAGGAGGTCGTGGGATTTCCGATTTATAGCTGGCGAGTCAGAAGCACAGGTAAAACAACCTGGGGCTTGAGGCTGGCACTGGAAATGGGGTGCGGTCTTGTGGGACTGAGCCCTCAATCTACGGGGTCTGATGCTATCCACAGCAGATTATGTCAGCACTGAACTGGAGGACACCCAGCTGGTACAGGCTGCAGAATTGACTGCTAGGTTGGTGTGTTGGGGGGAAAACCCACATTTGGTCACAGAAGTCTTCAGTGCTGATTGTTGTGGGGCGAGAGCAGAGGAAAGCAGTTTGCTGACTTTTCCACTCATACTGTCCCTTTCACTGTTGCCCAGTCCTCCCCAGCAGTGGTTCCCTTTCGCAGTGGAAGTGGACATTGCCAGGTGTGAACACTCATCAGCAGTGACCTATTCCCTATGTCTTGCCTCTCTGCCTCAAAGGAAGGGGTGTTCATCTTCCATGCCTTGACCTTACTTTCCACTTATGCTTTGATTCACACCACACCTTCTTCAAGACCTTGTGAAACAATCAACTCCTCTCATTCCTATATTTTCAACTTCTCTGTTGCCTCCTATCTACAATACAGAAACATGTCAAATCTCCTTCATCTTAAAAACAAAGAAAAAGCCACCTTTAACCCTGCCCTCCCTGTCTCTCCTACCTTTCACAGCCCAGCCTCTTAGAAAAAGTAAGCTACATGCATGGTTTCCATTTCCTGACTTTCCATCCCCTCCTCCACCAACTGCAGTCTGGCTTCCCCTCCTCTAAGCCATTGACACAAGTTTCACCAAGGTCCTCAATGATATGCCAGTTGACAAAGCCAAAGGACTTTTCACAATTCTCTTTGACCCGACTTTCCCCATAGGCATTATGACTGGTCACCATTTCAGACTGCTCTGTCTCTCTCTTGCTTTGCCTCCAATCTCCCTGGTCTCACCCTCTTGGTCATTTGGGCTGTTCAGTCTCCAATGTGCGGGCATCTGTCGCAGGGTTCTGGCTTGGGTCTTCCTCTCAGTCTGTGACTTCTATCTGGGTTATCTCTCCTAGGTCCAAGCACTGATAACTCCCAAACCCCATCTCTGGCCCTGACCTTTTACTTGTCCCCTTGTTATTTCTACCTTGTTATGTCTCTCAGGTATTGCAAACTCAGTACGTCCCTATCTGAACTTCCTGTGTTTCTAATCAAAACCAGTTCCCCTCAGTATTTCCTATTGAATGGCATTAGTTTTCACCTAGTGCCCAAGCCAGAAACCTAGATGTCACTCTAGATTCTTCCTTTCTTCCAATATCCAAAAGTTCAATTTACTTGTTTTATTTATTCATTCAACATTTCATGTGTTGCCAACTATGTAACACACAGTACCCTAGGCACTGAGGGGTCAAAGGTGAACAGAATGATACCCTTGCTCTCATGAAGCTTACCATCCAGTGGGGCAGGCCCATTACAAGCACCTGAAAGAAAATCAATGGGGGGGGAGGAGCAGAGAAGGCTGTGGCAACAGCAAGGTCAGAAAGGGCCTCCTTGAGATGACATTGGAGCGGGGACCCAAGAGTAGCAAGGGATCTCAGAGAAGAGGGTTGGAACAAGGAGAATGGCACGTGCAAACACACTGAGGCAGAAGCAGCCTGGCATGCCTGAGGGACAAGGTGGCCATGTGGCTAGGGGAGAGTGGGTGAAGAGGGATGGGGCAGAGGGGTGGGGGACAAGGGTGGAGAGACAGAGAAAGCAGCAGGTCATAACAGGGACCCTGGGTTTTCATCCTCATCAGGACAGGAAATCTTGGAGGGTGTGGAATAGAGGAATGACCTGATCGGATCTAAATCCATAAGGGCTGCTTTGGCTTCTGTATGCAGGAAGAAAAGGACAGACTCATGAGACTAGTCAAGAGGCTCCTGCAGCTGCCCAGACACCAAGTCCTGCCTTGATTTCCTCTCCTGCCTAGTGCCTCTCTCCAGCTCTGGCTCTGCTGCGTCTGCCTTGGCTGGAGCATTTGTCTCCTACCTAGACCATTTTAACTCCACCATTCTCATCTAGCCTCCTCACTGCTGCCACAGTGATCTCTCCAGCTTGCAAGCTGGATTCTGATTCTCTCCTACTTAAAACACTTTGCTCAGCCTCACACTCCGAATCAAACTCCCACTCCTTAACAGAGCCTGCAAGCCCCTTTCTGACTTGCCCCCACCATGTTTCAGCCGTGGTGCCTTTTTGATCCCTTCCAGTGCCAAAGTCCCTCCACACACTCTCTTCCCTTAGCCAGACTTGTCCTTTCTCCCTGCTCTTTGTCTGGCACCCCACCCAACTCCCACATCTAAATAATGGGTCATTCTGATACATACATGTTTAGTGATAACTGATGTGAAACTGGAAGAGGACAGGATGCTTGTCTAGCTTTTTTCAACCACTGTATACTTAGCACAAAGCACACTGCTTGATCCTCCATATATACTTCTTGAATAAATGAATGATGTTCTCCAACCACAAATGCTGCCTTCTGCATAAAATCTAAACTGTCTAACAAGGCCTACAAAGGAATTCATGATCTCATCCTGCTTTACCTACAACTGCCACCCCACTTGCACCTCATGTGCCAGACATGCTGAGCTCTTTATAATTCCCTCCAAAACCCCATGCTCTGTCATCCCAGGGACTTCTTTCCCCTCATCCTGGGAAACCCTTCCCCCTATGATTGCATGCAAACACCAGCAAAGATTCACTGAATGTTTTCTACTTGGAGCCATGCACTGTGCTTGGAGTTGGGGATCCCACAGTGACTGGCAGGAAGACAGTCAATAGCATGTTAGCATTGATGAATGGTAGGGAAAAAAATAGGGAAGGTGGATAGGAGGTGGGTGGGTAGAATTACAGGCAGAATGGCTAGAAAAAGCCTTAGAGAAAGCAACCAATTGAAAGTTAATAGAAGTGAGAGATCAGCCACGTGGATTTCCAGGGAAAGGGCACTCCAGGCATAGGGAATAGCAAGTGCAAAGGGCACAGAAGCCCAAAGGGCTGGACAGTGCAAGATGAGTATAATAGGAAACCTGGGAAAAGATGCCAAAAATTTAGAACCAAAAGCAAGTAGGGCCCTTTGAGCCCAGGGAAGAGAAAACTTCAAGGAGGAAGAGTAGACAAAAGAGATGAACGCTGTACAATGTTTGGTGAACTGAGGTTAGGGACAAACTGTTTCAGTGGACTTTCTGCAGCCATGCTGCAAAAGGAATAAAGAATAAATGGAAAGTGAGAAGGCAGCAACAGCGGGTACAGACTACTCTTTCAAGGTGTCTTGATGGATGAAAGTGGATGTTCCTGAGCTGTGGCAGGGCTAAAGGAAGCCTTTGCAGGATGGGGAGAGGAGGAAGCGGAGCAAAGTGAAACACAAAGGGCTTGGCGGGTAAGGTCTTCCCAGAGGAAGGAACAGAGCCCAGGAGGAGGGTTTGGCCTGGCAGCTGATACGCAGGAATCTTTTCAATCAAAAGCTCCTGGACTCTCATGTCCTCCCTTCCTTCCCAGTAGCAGGTCTAAAGACTTCATCTCAGCCCTTTGGTCTTTAAAACTACTACCAGCCCATTCTATCCCTCAGGTTCTCTAGCCTAAGCCTGGCACAAAGGGAGACATAATCTCTCTAGCTCCTACTTCCTCACTGCCTCCAAAGATAATCAGTCATGACAAGAAACTCTCAGCAGGTGACAAACATAACCATTTGGAGAAGTAACGGACTTTCAGAATTCTATACAGGCACTGCTCCTAGACTCCTGTTCCTGTTCTCTCCCTGCTATGGGCTCCAGCGGGCAGAGCTGCCTGCTCCACCCTCCTTAGAGAAGGGAAAGCTGTGCAACCAGGCAGGACACAGAAGCAAACCAGGAAGGAAGACTGTGCCTCCTGGAGTAAAGTAGGTAATTTGCATTTCAGAAGTCCCTCAGGCTAGATGGATGTCCACTTATCCAAGCATTTTCTTACATGCAGACAGTGGAACACAGACCCTTCTTTCTTTGAGTCAGATCCTCTGGGGATGGGAAATGTGAGCAGATGGTAGAGCAGAAGGCTGCAATTTCTTGGTTCAGAGATGAAAGTGGCAAGAAGGAGACACAGACACAAGAGATTTGACCACGGGTATCCAGCCCAAACATTCATCAGGACCTCTGCTAAATTGTGGAATTTCTGTAAATTCCAATTTTCAGAAAGCCTCAAGGATGAGTGGATTTGTTTATTTCTTCTCATTCATTCATTTATTCGTTCACTCGTTTTTCACCAGTGTTTTTGGGTATATTCACAAAGTTGTGTAACTATCAACTATCTAATTCCGGAACATTTTCATCACCCCTAAAAGAAACCCAAACCCATTAGCAGTCATTCCCCATTCCCCTTCATTCATTTCTAAGGCCTAGCTGGGATAACCTTGCCATGTTCAATGGCAGAGCGTACATTAGAGAATAAAAAATTAGAGAAGCAAGATAGTGGAGAAGCCAACCTGTAGGATCTGTTGGGAGCCTGAATCAACTAAAAGCTGTATAAAGGTCCTAACTTGTCTGGCTGACAATTTCCTCTCTCAGAGACTAGGGCAAAGCAATAAAGCTTGCTTAATTGAACAGAATGGGTAGCTATTACTCTGGACCCAATTCTGCCCAATAAGGAGGACCCGGGAAGGAGAGAGCCACAGACCCTCACAGCCAGGAAGGCAAAGTCTGGATATAGGCAGCCATGTACCTCAGACTTCATAAAGGCAGAAGGGACTCTATGACATGGGAAGTGGACTCACACCTCATAAGCCACAGGACACAGAAGAATATTTAAGATTCTTAGCTGTGAAGTTGTGACTCAGAAGATACATAATATCTACTATCTGAGGGGTTGTCACATGAGCCACTAGATTTATTCTATAGGGCCCAGAGGGGCATAAATGGGACTAATGGGAGGAAAATTATAGGAAGACAGCAACATTTCAGATCATTACAGGGAAGGATTTCCTAACAGTCATGCAGTCTTGAGGCAGAACGCCTGCCTTCAAGGCAGAATGTTCAAATGCAATCTGGATCGTCAGTAAGTGGATGCCGTAGAGGTAATTCAAAAAACAGGGTGAGCTGGCAACTGTGGCATTGCCACACTTGAGTGCGGAGGTCAACTGTGAGGTGTACTGCAAGTGATCTGTTACAATAATAAAACACTGAAGTGTGTGATTTACTGTCTTTAGATTCTGGGTTATCACCATAACGCCACTCTTACTCACTTGCATAATTAAATACTTTCTTGAGCAAAGGTAGAAAACTCCACGTTGCTGGGTAATGCTCATGGGAATGTTCTCCTTAAGACTGTTAACAGGCTAAAAAAGGTGGAGAATTACCAGGTTAGAAGACTGGTAGGTAGAATCGCTTCCAAAGCTGAGATTCCACAAGGGTAAGTGGCACCACCCTCCAATCTCAGCCTTCAACTCAATTATGATCTACTAGGGAACACGTGTTCACTGTGTTTTGTATGATCATCTGAACTTCTCACATAATAGGAGATACTGGTAAGAAGTCCTGGGAGTGCATCTGAACTCTACAAAAAGGGAAAGTGAGGACTAGATATATCTGTTTGTGTATTTTACTTTTCATAGAATAGTCACTCTGATGATCTCAACATGACCAAAGGAAAGTTTAACTTTTATATTAATATTTTCTTTAAATAGAAATGGCTATAGATGATATAAATCTTCCCCCAAAACATTATTTGCTTTTAGAAACATTAAACATTTTTCTTCTAAGTAAGAATTGACATGAATTGGTAACTAACTGAACCTGAACTTAGCCAACCTCACCCCAACCCAAACTGGAATTGACTTTCCCTTTTCATCTCCGTGGATAAATAGCCCTGGCAGAAACTGCCGTCACAAAGGCTAACTGTAGAAGTGCCACCATAAAAACGCTCGACTGACCAACTCAGGCCTTTTCAGAGTCTTCCCTGAGTCCTTTTCCATGTCCTTTTTCTGCTGCTCTGCCAAGCTGCTCCTCCGAATGCAAGAAAAACCAAACAGATAGAAGGTGTCCGATCACCTGGTGCAGCAGGCTACTAGGCAGCTCACGATTTCTGGCACCCCATAACTTTCCTTTATTACAAAACTGTTTTCATTTTAAAACTATTATTACATTATAAAAATTTGGCAACTAGAGAAAAGAGAAAAATCACTTATGATCCCATCATCCTAATAAAATCACTGTTTGCATTTTAGTGCACCGCTTATTCTTCTTCAGGGATGTCTTTGCATACAGTCACATGAACTGCATCTATTTAACTTATTTATACCCCACCTCCTCTAAAAAGGACTTACAGCACCTTACATAAATACATATCATTAGACAGACAACTGCACGTTGAAATACTTTCTCCCAAACCAGCTTGGCCTCCTGACCTCCCCATTCTTAACTTGTGGGTTCCATCTCCTGCCATCCAAGCTGAAACCCTGACACCATCTTGGACTCTCTCCCTCTCACCCTAACATCCATTTCCATAGATTCTTCTGTCACTGTCTCTTTCTCACATTGTCCTTCCCACCGCACCCCCACTGCTACGCCACCACTTCCAGTCCAGGTCCTTAACCCTCAACTATTGCAATGTTTCTCTGGCTTGTTTCCCTGCCTCTGCTTACTCTCCTTTTCCTCCACCTCGCACTGCTACATTATTTTCCTCATTTTGAATATTCTCCCGCTGAACAATATCTGCTTGGCTTTCCATTGTCTAACAAATAAAGAATATTATTTGGTTTAAAAATTTGTCCCCAATCTATCTTTCTTGTCCTATCTTTAACCATTTCTTCTATGAAACCTCTGCTGGCACACTTGTACCCTGAACATGAGACCCCAGTGTTCAGAGTGACTGACTGCCACATGTATCTGTTCCCTAGAATCCCTGCAAGGTGACAGGCTAGCTGAGACAGAGGAACAGGTACTAGGATTTATCCTTCTGCCATTCACAACTATAAAACTGGACAAACAAATGAAGCAACTGTTTCAAAGTATTAGATGCCTAACAGCAGAGCTGTGAACCTGGAGGGAAGGGAAATATGAGAAGTGAGGCCCACAGTCACCTGCTTATCAGCCTGGGGGCACTTTTTACACTAGGGCTCAGGGAAGTGGAGTCTACACA
Source organism: Indri indri (assembly GCA_004363605.1). Classification (NCBI taxonomy): domain Eukaryota; kingdom Metazoa; phylum Chordata; class Mammalia; order Primates; family Indriidae; genus Indri; species Indri indri. Next base: position 27,602 of record RJWJ010008244.1, on the reverse strand, counting down.
GAGAACAGGTATGCCCAAGCCTCAGCAGAGATTGCTCAGAAAGAAACCAAGCCAGAAACCAAACTAACCTGTTTTTTAAATAGACTGCTTCAATTTTGGATTTTAAAATATATAATTTCTCTAAAATTTCCATGGGACCTTTTCTCTCTTTATGATTTATCTTCCTTTCAATTTTCTTTAGTTGAAAATAATGAGCAGTCTTGCCCATAGTTTCAAGGAAGGCTCCCACTAAAAGAAAATAAAAATATTTTCAGGCAATGTCTTCTGTCGCTCAGCCTTCTATCTACTAAGCTTCACGGCCTACTACAGCAGAGAAGAGATTACCCACTGAACCAATGGAGTTTTATGTCAGTGGGACATGTGAACATTTCTGCATTGTTTTAAAAGACTAGGTGTCAGACTGAAACTGCAAGGGTGGATACCTATCATGGGCACACCATCAAAGGCCATGTTAGTACCCACGCCGTCTTTGAAAGTGACCAAAGCCAAAGCAGTTCCCCAGACACCACCCTACGGAGGGGCAAGAAGTAGCTGAAGACCATAAGCAGCATGTCTCAAGGCATCAGGAAGTAGGCTGGCAGGGCTTACTCTTCCCACATCCTATACACTTTTCCTTCGAGTGTCAACTGCTACTTTCCCTTCTTCCTACTATAATTTCCAAAGACCACTGGCCTCTATCCCACTTTTTCCTGCTTAGCGACATCCCACAAAAGAATATTTAAAGAGCCCCCATCCATCTGCCTTTTGCAATTTACTAGACAGATGAAGATCTACTGGGAGTAGTCCAGGCTTCTTCAGCTCAGGCCTGGAGAGGTGTTTCTCTGGGAAGGTGTTCCTGCTATCCACTGTGGGGCATGCCTTTGATGAGTACCCCTTCAGTTACCTGATCTGGTGTCAAATTCAGATAAAGAACTCTATGTCTCCTTTAAGCAGAGCCCTTAGGGGTTTTCTTTCTATAATACCTTATACCCAAACTAGAACTAACTGAAGGGCCAAGGCCTGGAATTGTAAGTCATTAAATATGAAATGTCCAATTTCAAATCAAAAGTATAGTTTATTATATCTCGAACAAGAATCAGTACAATTAATCAAAGTATGCACCTAAATTATTGACACAGTTTTATCACCTTAACGGTAGCTTGTTTATGCCAGCAGCAAAGAAGCCTGGAGAGTGAGTGGCGATGAAATCGTGAAAGGTGTTTTCCACAGCTCGTTGAGAATTGAGCATTGCTCCTTGCAAGAAGTGGTCCAAAGCCTGGAAGAAGTGGTAGTCAGTTGGTGCAAGGTCTGATGAATACAGCGGAAGACAGAGAATTTCCAAATCCAGCTTCCATAGTTTGAGCAGCATTGTTTGTGGGACATGTGGTCCAGCGTTGTCTTGCAAGAGGATTGGCCTGTCTCTATCGACCAATCTTGGCTGCTTAATCACAAGCATCCTCATCATTTCATCCAATTGGTTGCAATAGACATCTGCTGTAATCAAATAACCAAGTTTCATGACGCTGTAGTGGATAATACCAGCTCTGGACCACCAAAAGGACACCATTAGCTTTTTTTGATGAGTATCGGTTTTGGACTGTGTTTCAGCACTTCATCTTCATCCAACCATTGTGCCAAACACTATTGATTCTCTAAAAGAATCCATTTTTCATCACACATAACAATACGGTGTAGAAATGGTTTGCCTATATGTCGTGACAGCAAAGAAAGGCAAACTTTAAGACAATTTCTCTGCTGACGCTCATTTAATTCATGTGGAACAACACATCTATTTACCTTCTTTACCTTGCTGATTTGTTTCAAATGGTCCAATATTGTTGGAATAGTAATGTCAAACCTTGATGCTAATTCATGCGTACGCTGAGATGGATTCACTTCTATTAATACTATGGCTTTCAGCTCATCATTAATCCACCTTGGTCTCAGGTCACCCATGTGGCTCATTTTCTCAAGATTATAATCACCAGAACAGAACTTTTCAAACCTTCCATGTATTATGCATTCATTAGCCACATCCTTCCCAAACAAACACTTTGTTGATATTTCGAGCTGTCTGCGCTGCATTGGTTCCACGACAGAACTCATATTTGAAAATAACATGAATTTTTTACACATCCATTTGATTTCACAAAAATTGCTCTAAAAAACAATTTGAAAGATAATCAAAAGCCAAAATGTACGCCTGCAAGACTAATGATGTACTTTTACAATGAAAATAAAACAAGATGCGTCAAAGTGAAATGTCAGAGATATCAACTGTCAAAGGAAATCGGACATTTCATACTTAATAACTCTAATGGTTCCTCTGCCCTCACTGCTGTCTTTTCTGAGGTCCAAGAAGAGTCCAGGTGAGAGGACATTTCTCATTCTCACCCTCACCAAAGTCACCACAGGAACACAACCTTAAGATCATACAACTGCGTTGGCTCAGAGGCCTATGGCAAGTTCAGGCACAAAGCAAACCCAACCTCACACACTATGCTCCCTAGGGAGCACAGGGCAGCCAGGCAAACCAACAGGGATGCAGATTGCCTGCTACCTGGAAAGGCATAGAAATTTTCATCCTACCATCAGCAAGTGGCTTGCAGGAGAGGGCATCATCCAGGTCTCGGGCGGTTGATGGGTCAATGGTGAAGACACAGTCTTTTCTAGGAAAGATTTAAGATATAATTAGCAATGCCACAAATAACTTTACTCCATGGTAGTACTGTTTAAAGAACAGTTATTTTTCTCTGTTGGGGAAAGTAAAGAGTAACTTCTATAAATCGCTCCCTGAGAACAGGATCTTTAGTAAAATGTGAGACTGGGGAGAGACAAACAGGGGTCTTTCTCTTCCTCCCTGTGAACTGGCACCTACTTCTCCTTGACCCCAAGCAAGAACAGGTGTGAGTGGGTGGAAGCAGGGCTGCTTCCGGGAATGAGGCTTCCCAAGAAGAGTTATCTGGCAAGAGGGACGAGTCCCTTCAGTAAATTACTCTCCAATGGTCAGTTCTTACTTTTGCCTCTGCCTTCTCCAGTGGCTGATGGGAATCTGTCCTTCAAGGATCTATATGATCCTTCCCCTATCTTGAAAAAATGGAATATGTCAAAGAATAAGTCACCTGACTTGTGACACAGAGGGATGGAACCCAAGAATAAGTTTTGCAAAAAACTTTGGGCTATATAGTTACCTATAATACAATTCTACTTGGAAATAAAAATCACAGTTTGTTTCCATAGAATAACCATATACTTTACCCAAGTTCCCATCATCAAGTACACCCTGTGCCCATTTATGTTTGCACAGTATCCCTCTGTACCTTCTTAGGTACCTACAGTATCCTTCTTAATCTGTGAAGCTCCAGGACATTCTCTTCTGTTGCACAGTTTCACATATAGCATGCCCTACCCAACCCACCCATTCCTACCATATAAACACCTAAAGATTTAGGGAGCAGCTGTCCTTGGTTCTTCATACCTCTTGCCTTTCCTGCCCAGGGACTGGCCTGGAGATTGGGGCATTCTGCAGCAACTACCTTCCTGCCCTTGAACCATGCTCTCTAGTCAGCGCTTGCTACTTCCACCAAACTCTTCTCAAGTTCTTCCTCCATTTCATCCAGCACTAGCAGTGCATTGACACCCTTTCCCTGTCTCCTCCTGACTCATCAGCACTGACGATGGTGGCCATTCTGGTATTGACCACAATCAGACAGGCTTTGTTCTTAAACACTTCTTTCCTGGTGTTGCTCCTCTGATCAAAACTTCCCCCAAGCCCTGCTCTGGCATGGGCTTGCCATGCTCTCAGGGCATTCCTTTATCTGACTCTTGACTACCCACTTCCCTTATTCTTAATAGCCCTCAACAGCCCCTCCTTATCCCCCACACTGATCATCTCACCACTACAACACCTCGATTCTAAGACAGTACTAGTTATAAGATGCACCATCGAGTCAACAATAACTTTCTGCAGAAATATTAATAAAAACCCCCACTACATTAAATATACATCTTGATTTTAAAGTGCTTCAGGACTCCAGAAATGTCACTTTATTTTTTAAAAGTAATTTTAAATGGCAAATGGATAACCGAACTGTGGGACAACCCCACAATGAAACAGTACTTAGCAACAAAAAGTAAATGATTACAGCAGCTTGTAAACACCAACAGCTTGAATGAATCTAAGTGAAAAAAGTCCTTCTCAAAAGTTTATGTGCTACCTGATTTCATTTATATGACAGTCTCAAAAAGACAAAACTATAATTACAGCAGATCAGTGGTTGCCAGGGCCTGGCAAAGGGCTGCTTATACAGGGGGGATGGAATTTTCTGATCTTGATTGTGGTGGTGGTTACACAAATGTATAATATCTTAAAATTCATGGAAGTATATACCAAATAAAGGTCAATTTTACTGCGTGAATCAAGGAAAGTAAAAAATGTATGTTAAATGTTCATAGGGTTGATCAACGGGTGCCAGAATTACAGATTTTTTCTCTTTACTGTATACTTTTTCATATTTTAAAAAATTTTCACTGCAATTAAGTATTCCTTTTATAAATGGAAAAATTAACACTATAGAGTCTTCCTTAATCAAAAACAACTATCCACCAGATATTGCTTATCTGTATGTTTAGCTACCTTGTAACATTGTTCACACTCCTCTTGCTTAATACAGTCAATGGCTTTAAAATTATGGATCTGGTCAAACTATGTTCCCGCTGGTACACTAAGAAAAGAGGGCAGGGAAAGGTGGGTGCCACTCAGGTGGAGGGAACAAGAGCATCCAGTCCCAGAAAGGGTGGTTAATTAGGAGACACACTCTCCCACTAAATGTTTTGAGGAGAGTCACACACAGTGTGGGGAGCACAAAGGTTGAAGTCTTGGGAAACGCAGTAATAATTTCTGCTCCACCATATAAAAGAGATTGCAAGCAAGAATGCCAGAGGGAAACAGAAACACCAATGTGCCCTGGAAAGCACGCTCTGAGGGCTGTGTTCCCAGTGCCTTGAACAGAGGCTGCAACTCAGAGGTGTTTGCTGAATGAATGGATGAATGGTGACAGGAAGAGCCGGGGAGGTGAAAATAATCCTGGCTCTATAGCAAAGAGCAGTAACTGGTGAGGATCTTGAACTTGGCTCACAAGGTAAAGAAGGAACTGTCTGCTCCTTGCTCCTTTTTGTATCCCCCATAAAACTTGCCCAGATGTTTTATATACACTTAGTGCTCAATAAAAAATACTTGTATAACTGGAAACTGAAGTGTCAGATGTAGTAGTGGGAATGTTTTGAGTCTTCTTCTTTCATCATAGTGAAATCATAGGAAGCTGAAAGAACGTCTCCCTAGTCAAAATCAAAAAGAACTCTGTTAGCTTGGAGGGTGGGGGGAGTCACTGCTTACTAGTTTACTTGGAGAGTTGACAAGGAAGTTATATTTTCTTAAAATTAAATGTTTCTGGGTGCTTTAAGACTTTCATTTCTATGTACAGTGAATGAATGCTAATGCCCACTAAGACATTTCCAGCCTAAAGTTGATCCAGTTGTATGTGACAGAGTAAGACTTCTATTGTTAGTTTGTAAATGTCTTCTTTGAGAGGACCCACAATTGTTTTTGAGGAAAATCCTAGACTAGCCTTTAAGGACTCAGACCAATTCTCTGTTTGTTTTTCTTTAAATCTGCTCTTAAACCAAAAACATAAAAGTCCAAATTAAAACTGAACCCTGAGGAACAGTGCTCCGAAAGGCTTGCTTGCTGGAAAGATATGCCACCCAAACATCATTCTTGATCAGGGGCTGGCAAAGTACGGTTCACAGACCAAATCTGGTCTGCTACCTGTCTTTGAACGGCCTGTGAGCTAAGAATGGTTTTTGCATTTTTAAATGGTTTTTTTAAAAATCAAAAGGAAAATACTATTTGGTAACAAATAAAAATTATATAAAATTCAAATTTCAATATCCGCAAATAAAACTTTATCAGACATAACTATGCTTTTTTGATACAATGGCAGAGTTGACTAGCTGTGACAGAGACAGTGGTTTATTTTAGTTGTGCCTAAAATACTTACTATGTGGCCCTTAATAGAAAGGTACTGACCCTTATTTTAGATCAATGTTTCTTAATGTGCCAAGTAAGTGTTTTAATTTTTTAAAAAGGTCTTGAGATTACATCAGTTTGGGAAATGCTGGGCTGATTCTTAATTGCAGGACTTCTAGGAGCTTTTAATACACTGGTATCAATAGTTCTTGCCAGATTTATTTGCTCCTGGCACTTTTTGGGGGTAGAGCATCCCCCGGAGGCAAGGTTCCTTGGGGAAGCCTCTTTGAAGAAGTGATGAACTGCACGGAAACACCCTGTGCAGGCCTCCGGGGAGCCTTTGTCCTACCTGGGGCTTTGCTACCAAGACTACTGCAACGGACACTGCAGGAAGTCAACTGAACGACTATGCTATTCACTGCAGGGAAGCTGATGAGAGCAAGGGCCCAGTTGGTCATTTCGTGATCTTTTATGAGCAATTTTGGGAGTTTATGCAGTGCAAGAAAACACTCTTCTCTTGAGCTGACAGTCTGTATCTTACTTACATGTGAATTTTGCCCTTAAATGTCCTTCTTTGCTTTGGCTGCTAGGAAACTCAGAAAAAAACATTTCTAACTTGCCTCTAGAAGACTTTATTTGTAGTTTAAACTTTGTGAATTAATTTTTATTCTGACTGTGCATAATTTCCCTACTCATATATTCCTTTTGTCCCATTTCTTACTTTTAAAAAATTTACTGCTTTATATGTATAACTGTAAGCTACCTTAAATTATTTTTGGAAAAAAGTAAGGTATAAACAAATACATATGATACTAAATTAGAACTAACTGATCAACACTTATATGCACATATGGAAGTAAAACTCAAGGAAAATCAAGTAGGTAGGAGCGGGGAGGAGGGGATGGGTAAACTCACACCTATTGGGTACAATGCACACTAACTGGGGTAAAGGGCACAGTTACAACTTTGACTCAAACTGTACAAAAGCAAATTATGTAACCAAAACGTGTATACCCCGTAAAATTCTGAAATTAAAAAAAAATATATATATGTATATTGAAGGATTACAATATTTCAGAATCATGTTGAAGGGATGCTGGAAGAAAGAGATGCACTATAGACTACTAAAAGAACAAACTTCTAGACAGAGTAAAACTCGGAGGGCTCCCAATAAGTATTTGTACTATAGCAGTAGACTCCAAACTCGCTCTCTCACTATGGAAAATTGGGAGAAGCGAAGGAACAGTGAGTGACCCTGACAAACCACAGTCCTTAGTGCTGAGAGCCAGTGATTTAATCTGTTGTCATCACTGCAATTACAAATCGGCCACGACGAGGGCTCCTTCTGTTTGTGAGCCAGTGGCCAGGAGCTGCTGGCCGCAGCACTTGGGAGCCCAGCCCCATGTGGCGGGGCTGGGGGTGATGGGGGCGGGGCACCATGCAGCTGTTATACTCTGTTTAACATGCTTGGGATTTTACTGGCTCCTCTTCTGGAAGGCTCTGGTCTCACAACCTGCAGGGAGCAGCCTGGCCTGCCAGCTTTTAGAACCTGTGAGACCAAATATTTAAAGAGTTCCGCAACAATGGTTAGAAAGAAGCTAACCCTGACCCACAGAAAATAAAGTGCCAGGTGGGGGAGGGAAAGAATGAGACTCCAGTTCATGAGGCTGCAGAATTCCAATTCAGAGCAATGTTATGTAACCAAAATCTCTGAAGGCACGTGACTGAAAGACTTAGGAGAACTTTTTAAAGTGACAGAAAACTTCTAAGATTGTCCGTTTTCCTCAAAGCCATTGGTCTGGGAAAGAACACATGAATAACTCAAGGCCTTCTATAATCTCTTAAGACTTGGCCAAGAATCCTGGGAAAGAACACAAGCATAGCAAGAATTTCTGTTCCTTTGTCACTCACACTCTTCCTCTGACCCTGCGTCCTCTGCCTCCTTTCAGCTGGAAGCAGAAGTCTAGTCACCACAGCAACATTTACTCACCACTTGTCACTATTCACCTCACTGGATTTTGGCCACAGCCCGTACCACATCACAGAAATTGCTCTCCCCGAGGTCATGAATACTGCCAGAGTAATCATCCTAAAGCATGAGCCTGGTCAAAAACCTTCATCAGCTCCTTACAGAGTAAAATAGAACTGCAGCTTAGGATTCAAAGCCCATCATGATACAGCCCCAACACACTTTCCAGTTAGACTGCATACTCCCACTATGCATCTTGTGCGCTAAACTTTTCTCTATGCCCTCTGCTCTCTGAAACATTTGTGCTGCTCCTGTACTCGGACACTTACTCCACCAATCTCCAATGTCTAAGACCAACCTAGCTTTTGAAGGCCTGGCTGCAATGCCATTCTTTTTCCAGCAACCCTCATGGCTCCGCAGAATGGAAGCCACCTCTCCCCACTTGCCCTACTGATGCCTGCAACCTGCCCTCCCTCCGACGGCACTGACCACTGTCTCTGGCATATTGGTGATTCCTTATGGACATGTCTTATCACTGTGACAGGCAGGCAGCCAATATCAGGTCTGGCTATGATACTGGCCTGTCTTCGTATCCCTTCAAGCACACTGAAGGCACATATCTAATGAATAGTTGATGGATAGGTGAATGAAAAAATGACCAAAGGGCTCTTGTTAGAACTTTTCCATTCAATTTTGCCACTGTGTCTTGGGAAATATATTTAGGATTAGAACTCATGACTTCCTGGCATTCAATCCTGTGGTCGCACCACAGTGTTATTGTTTCCAATGGTGTCCTTTTCTGTCTTCATCCCATCTTCTTTTCTCATAAAATGGTGTTTTACAAACTGTGGTTCAGGGACCATTTCCAGACTAACAAAATTTATAGAGGCCTTCCTCTGTCCGTGACTCTGGGTTTGTCTCCTTGCTAGCAAGCAATTCTCGGGAGGAGAATCTAGATCAATGACGGTGAAAGAGTGAAAAGGAATGGAAAAAAAATTAAGAAATAACCTTAAGAGGATGAAGAATAAAATTTTTACTCCAATACTTTCTTTGATTAGATGGTATCACAGTTTCATAGAAAGCAGGAAGGTTTATGTAAACCATAGAAGGAAAAACAACTAAAGAGCTGGAGCATTCATCCATGGTCATGTGTCCCAAGAGTACCACTGTAGACTGCCCAGCCAGATGGGTACAGGAACATTCCAGCAAAGTCAGATGCTGAATTCATCTGAGCTTCCATTTCACCAAGCTGGAATCATCATTCAAACCTAGGTCTGTCCGCCTTGGTTTAGTGGGCTGCACCTTTTATTTTTCCTGATGCCAGTTGCTGACGTCTTAATACTCTTTCGCTCAGTTCTCCTGACACAACGAATGCTAAGAAGTCTGACACAGATTATAGATCTTTCAGAACAGAGAAAGACTAAGGTCTATTCAGAGCAGAAAGTGACCTTGGTCAATCTGTCCCCACTTTTCCACCTCTACCGCCACTCAGTGATGAAGTGACATGTATGAGGCCACCCAGTAAGCAGAAAGAAATGATGCTCAGGGCAGACCCTTTTTACCTGACCAGAGGTTTTGAACCTTGCGTCCACAGAAAGCCCACCTCAAGCTTCGGCAAAATTCTAGACCAAATGAATGTGGTTATTAGGCTCCTTGACTTCCTTCAGGACTGTGATGAGACTCGACCGACTGAAATGGGCCCCGCGCATGTTCGTTTACTCACTCAAAGAGCCGCTCACTCTTCTATGCCTCTCTTCATCCTTCAAAAAACACCACACCCTGGAGCAGAGGCCACAGCACGAGACTGGGCTGGGACTGTGGGAGCCAGATTGCCAGGCATGAGCCAGGAAAGCCATGATTTAAAACCAGAGAATATGCTCAAATAAACTTGCTTCTCCTCAATTTTCATTTTGAAAAATATTAAGCTTTCAGGCAAGTTGAAAGAATAGTAAAATGAACATCCATATATCCCTCACCAAGATTCATCAAATTTCAACATTTTGCCATATTTGCTTTATCTTTTTCCTTCCTACATTCCTACCTTCAGACGTCTACCTTTTTTTTAATCTGCACTACTGAGGAGTACATTGAAGAGATCGTGATACTTTGCTCCTCTGTACTTCAGCACGCGTTCTCCAAGAATAAGAGCATTCTTCCGCAGGACCACGATACTAATACCACAGCCAAGAAGATTGATAATTTCGTAACATCCAATGTACAGAGTATATTTAAATGTCTTTGTCCCCCAAAGTCTAACTTTTTATTTTCCTCCTGATTCAGGATCTAATCAAAGTTTATACATTGTACTTGGTAGTTATACCTCTTCAGCCTGTTTTTCGTCCACCCACCTGTTTTTTTTTTTTTTTTCCAAATATAACATTGCTTATTTTTAAAGAGTCCAGGCTAGTTGTCTCATAGAGTGTCTCGTGTTCTGGATTTATTGGATTGTTTCTTCATGGAAGGAGGAAGAGAGGGACAGAAATAAACCAAATGTGGTGAAATTAATCTCCTCTGTATTTCCTATAAATGGCAAGTTAGGTTAAAAGGCTTGACTAGATTCAGGATGAATGAATATTTTGGCTTGAATATTTCACAGGTAATGGTATGACTTCATAGAGCCCCCCTTCAGAAGGCACAAATTGTCAGCCTACCAGACTTGATTACTTGGTTAAGGTGCTAATAGCCAAAACTGTTTTAAGGCTATCTTTTAAACTTCATAAATAATATTATAAGTAATCTGGGGAATCAGACTTAGAGATCATGTAAATAACCTGTTCTCAAAAAACCTTCTGGCGAATAGTTTCAGCATCCATTGATAATTTTTGCCTGAATCAATCATAACTTTATAAATTGTAAAATGGTGCTTTGCCAATCCTATAATACCTTCTACATTTGCTGGTTCTCTTCTAAAAGGAGATTTTACTGGTCTGCCCCCAACGTTTTTTTGGAATCATTACAGATTTACTGGTTTTTAAAAATTCAATGTGTTATAATCCCTTACCACTACTATTATTTTAGTTATGTAAATTGTTGCAAATTAAGCCAGTAGGAGCCCTTTCAAGTGACCTCCTATATCCCTGTGCCATGTCCCCATGTCTTTGAGCATGTCTCTGCTTTTTGGCACAGTAGAATGGATCAGTCTCACCTTGTATAATCCTTGCCCCAGATTTGTAATCACCTGCTTTTCTAAGGAGCTCAGATCCCTTTTAGTGGTGAATGGTATTTAGAAACCAAGACAGGGTGTTAGATATGCTCATTACCACTGGGATGTCACTGCTTCTAGGCCCTTTCAGAGAGCAGAGTTAGCAAATATTGGGTTGAATCATATCAAACTGTGGATATTTGTCTACTTGTGGCCTAAAACCTGGCAATTTCATGTAGTTCAACCTAATATACTGTTTAAAAATCATGAGTTCATTTTGACATCTTCAACTGGAATCTAACACCACAGGGTTCTTCCTTACCTTCTCCCATTCCATATTTATATCTTCATTTTTCCAGTGAGAACTCCAGCTCCCAATAGCTTCAATATTCAAAATAGTTTCAGAATTACAAACCCATACCATTAACAATAACAGATTTATTAAGTTTAAGATTTCTCTGGCATTTTATCCTCACAACATACTCAGTAAGGGCATATAGTTAGTGTGCTCAAAATACAGTGCTTAGCCAGGCACAGTGGCTGACACCTGTAATCCTAGCACTTTGGGAGGCCAAAGTGGGAGGATTGCTTAAGGCCAGGAGTTCAAGACGAGCCTGAGCAAGAACAAGACCCCATCTCTACAAAAAATAGAAAAATTAGCCGGGCATGGTAGCATGCACCTATAGTCCCAACTACTCGGGAGGCTGAGGCAGGAGAATTGCTTTAGCCCAGGAGTTTAAGGTTGCAGTGACCTATGATGGCACCACTGCACTCTAGCCCAGGCGACAGAGACAGACACTGTCTAAAAAAACAGCGTTCAAAAGTTACTTGAATTGTTTATTCTGTATTTCTGTATGTGCTGATACTATATATTTGACAAACATTAGGCCCACTTGCTTTTGTTTGATTTCAGTTTTAGAAATTTTGCTTTACTGCTTTTTAGATTTAATTTTATTGTTGAATATTTAAAACTATAAATGGTTAAGGTACATGCCGAGAAGTCTCATGCCCATCTCCATCCTTTCCCCTGTTCCTGCCTCTCCTCTATAAATAACTATTTTCATCATTTTCTGGTTTATCCTTTCCATGTTTGTTTTTCTTTTTGATATATATACAGAAAGAGGGGAGTAGATATAGATAGATATAGATATACAGATATATACATTTTGCTTATTTTCTCTTCTTTCTTAGACAAATAGTATAAATTCTTTTTTACCTTGTTTTTTTTTACTTAACACTAAATCCTGGAAAGAACTTCTTATCAGTTCAGAGACCAGAATCAAACAATCATAATAGCAGGAAGGTTGCCCGAGTCCAAATCTTATCCCCCAAAAGCCTCCAAACCATTCACACAGATCAATCCATATCTTGAATACTTGGGATGGGGAAGTGAGAGGAGGTGTTCACTGCCTCATTAGGGATGCCATTCAAGTTCAGATAGCTCTAACTATTAGAAAGTACTTTTATATGCTGAACTGAAATCTGACTCTGAGAAACTTCATAATTCAGGTCTTTTGTAGCCACAAAGAATTAGCTGACTGCCTGATACCATGTAGCCCTTCAAACGCAACTTTTCCCAAGAAATATGCCTGTCCCTTTCTTTCCTGAACAGTTTATAACTGTAATTGTAGCCCTTTTCATAAATTTTCACTTATTGTATGTCACGAACAAGTCCAAGTTGTAGGAACCAGTGGAACATCAATATGAAGAAGATATCAGAGGTCGAGAGAAAGAAGGCCAGATCCTCATCCAACAAATATTTAGTGGCTATCTACTGCTCTAGGGATTTGGGACACATGTGAGAACAGACAGACAAAGATTTCTACCCACTTAACATTCTACTGGGGTAGGAGACAGAAAATAAACAGTATTGAAATTAAGTGATATAGAAAAAAACATTACAACAGAATAAGGAAGGCTGGAAGTGCTGACTGCAATTATAAATAGCACAGTCAGGGTAGGCTGCACTGAGACGTCAAGTGAAGATGGCTCGAAGGATGTGAGGAAGTAAGCCCTGGGCTTTCGGGGGGGAAAAAACTTGGGTAAAAGAGCGAGCCAGGGCAATGGCCCAGAGTCCACCAGGTTCGTTTTACCTGAACGCACTGAACTACTAGGCACAACTCAACCAAGAGAGTTTGGATGCAGGGCAGAGATGCCTTGGCCTATGAACTCTTTCACTTTCTGTCCAACAAGATTTAAATCTAGGCTTGTTGGTGTTTGGAATGCAGCTTTGCGTGCCTAACGATGCACTGAGGGCAGCTGAGTCCCATCAGGTCCAGAAAGTCTCTCTATCTGAAGCTTGCTCTGAACATCTTTTTCTTTCTTCTTTTACGTCTGGTAGTGGTTTCCCTATAATCCAGATTTAAAATATCACACTGGTGTTACTTTAAGAAAGGCTATGAGAACACTGATTGACACAAATTAAGTTTTAAAATCAAAGAAAATGAAGTGCCTATAAGCTTCCAGGAAATGATCCCACAGAACGATCAAATATCTAAGCCCTTAAGTGCAGTGTTAAGAGTTTAAGCATAAAAAGGTCTATATAAAGTACAAAATATTCACGGAATATAAACATACTAGATTATCTTCAATATATGGAAAATCTTGCTCTCATTAAAAACAATTTTTTTCTCTATTTCCTAGAAATGGCCACTTGAGAGGATAGAATTATAATAAGAGTGGGTATTATTTTTATTCTCATTTTGTGAATTGGGAAACTGAGGCTTAGAGAGATTAAGTAATTTGCCCAAGGTCATGGAACTGCAGAGCTATGACTCAATGGGACAGAAATTCACCAAAAGGGAAGACGTTAAAATAAGTCAATTAGACCAAGTTCTATTTCAATGAAGTTGAAATCTTCTCTACCTCTACTCTTTGTTCCAGACTTTATCTTAAGATTTAAACACTCTGAAAGCATTTTGGCTAAAGTAATAATTATCCTAAATCTCTATGAGAAAAAGTTTCCCTATGATTGACTAAGTTGACAACGACTTCATTTTAGGTACCACATCCAAATCTGACAACTTTCCACCCTCAACCTGAAAATCCACATACAGAGTTCTGATATCAAGTTTCTTCAAATTGGATATTCCTTAGCATAACCGAGAAGTCAAGTCCCAAGTACTTTCCTTTGGCAAGGGTATAAAAAATTAGGAAAAAGGAAGCCAAGGAAAGAATATGAGTGGATATGTTTTCACTTAAATATACCACACTTTAAAATTTCCATCTCCATTTCTAGAAGTGACATAGTTAATGTGTAAAAATAAAACAGAAATTGTAACCCAATTTTAATATGACTCTATCTGAGACTAAACACAATGAGATAAAGGCCAGAATTTAGTGGACAGAATTAAGAATAGTCACAAAGTCAAGGAATTAACTATGTCTAGACATCTCCCCTAGATTTCTATTTCAGGAACAATATTTTTTTTTCTCATCCTTTGAATTCCCAAGCTAGGAATTCAGAACCTGCTGTTGAAAGGATCATCATCCTTAATTCTCAATCCATTTATCAGGCTAAAATGCAAATGCAAGTGGTGAATGCATTTCACCAGCCCAGGAGCTCCAAAGAGACTTCTCAGGGAACATGCTGAGCTAACTGGCGAAGGGTTAAGCCACCCCTATTTTTCAGATCTGAAAACAGTTGTTCTGATATGAGAAGAATCATTACAATGGTGCCAGCTCTCTTCTATAAAAGCTATACACATTTTTTCCACAACTGTATGACTGTTATGGCAACCATAAAAATGGAACTATCATTCTTCAAATTACACACTATCCATACTGGATTACCTACACACGTTTGTTCTTCCACATTACCCAGAATTTCTTTTCAGAAAATGTTACGTCTGTCCTATAGATGTTTAGGAGCAAGATAAAGTGGTCTCTTTCAAAGGGAGATTCCACAACAATGCATCTTTCAAAGGCCTTGCTCTTCAAGAATTCTAGGGCTTTCCTGTCAAGTCTTTTAATCCTGTGGTCACTGGGAGGCCTCAAAATATTCCCCCCAGGAGGCAGAGAAATTGCCTGGAAAATGTATTCGCAAAATCTATGTTTTTTACTAAGAGGATGATGTGGAAAGACACCATTGCTGAAGCATCGCGAATGGGCTGTGACAGACCTGGCATGGTTCTGTACAACACTGAGAACATTTATCCAAAGTCTCAGCTTAGTGAGGTAAGAGACTTGTATAAGAGACACAGACAAGCATTTTAATTAGATTTGCAGCTGAAAATAAAGAATAACAACATGAATATATATATATAAATAAATTTCACCTATATTTCAGGATGATCAGGGACTCTATTATTACTCTGGCCAAGTGAGTAGGACTTTATGACTTTAAACAGAAAAAAAGTAAGAATTCTTTCTTCTCATTAATAGGGAAAGCTAAGTCTAGTCTTGTGTGTCCATTGTTTTTTTTCTTTTTGAGACAGGGTCTTGCTTTGCTGCCTGGGCACAGCTCAGTGCAACCTCAAACTCCTGCACTCAAATGATCCTCTTGCCACAGACTCCCAAGTAGCTGGGACTACAGGTGCACACCACCATGACTGGCTAATTTTTTTTAAACAAATTTTTTTGTAGGCTGGGTGCAGTAGCTCACACATGTAATCCTAGCATTTTGGGAGGCTGAGGCAGGAGGACTGCTTGAGGCCAGGAGTTCAAGACTAGCCTGAGCAGGAGCGAGATCCTACCTCTACTAAAAATAGAAAAATTAGCTGGGTGTGGTGGCATGCACCTATAGTCCCAGCTACTTGGGAGGCTGACATGGGAGGATTGCTTGAGCCCAGGAGTTTGAGGTTGCAGTGAGCTATGATGATGCCACTGCACTCTAGCCCAGGCAACAGTCTGTTACCCAGACTGGTCTCGAACTTCTGGTCTCGAATGATCCCCCCGCCCGGGCCTCCTAAAGTGCTGGGATTATAGGTGTGAGCCACCTGGTTAAGAGGCAATTATTTTATCAAGCATAATGTCTGCTAGACCTTGTGCTAAGCACTCTATGTGTTATTACATTAAAGCCCACCACAACCTCATGATAAAGATATTATCTGTACAACCCTTTTAACTTTAAAGAAAGTAGGGCTCAGAGGGGTTAAAACTTGCCCAAGATTATATACCTACTAAGTGACAGAGCAGGTTAGGATTCAAACTAAATAGGTCTCTAAACCCTACATTCCTGTATTTCACCCCTATGATATCAGAGTCATTTAAAAATTTCAAATTCCTGGAATAGAAAAATAATCCGCGACAACATCCATAAAGGTAGGGGTGAACACGGCTGTGGTAGACACACTGGGTTGTCTGTCCTCACGTGCCTTCTCCCAAATTAGCAGGTAACCCAGAATGGGACAATCTGATCTTTGCCCTAGAATTTGGAATTAGGACAGAGAAAGAGAGAGGGATGTAAAGGGGAAGGCACGTGAAGGGAGGAAAGAGAGAAAAATAAGTCTCCCTTCAGTTGGATGGGCCAAGAGAGCAAGAGAGCCACTTGGCAGCTGCAGACAGCAGGCAACCCACTGAAGGGCAGGAAGCAAAGGCAGCTAGTCTGGGGCAGGGGGAGGCCGGAAGCAGATGTGTAGAGCAGGAGGGCAGAGAGGAAGAAAGAAGTCTTTCTGGGTTCCCTGCCTTTGGATTCTGGGAGGCACCACAGGATCCTTGAAACAAATTCCCCTTTCTGCTTAAGCGAGCTCCAATGGCTTCTGTTATTTGGTACCAGAAAAGTCTTAATTAATGCAACAGCTGTGGAAAGTTTCCTAGAATGGCTAACTTGCCATGGCTTTCTCCAGTGCTTTCTCAGTAAGGAAGCCATGACAGGATGGTACAGTCACCGCTTCCACACTGTGGGCAGGCACAGGGAGGGCAGGGCGGAACATCGATGTGGGCTTTCTATTGCAAAAACAAATCAGGTCAAAAACTATTGCTTTTGTAATTAAAATTACATAAAGTACAATGCTGTAGTTTTTTGGCCAGTAGGGATTACAAGAAAAAAGGATCTAACTTTTATTTTCTCAGTGTGAGAGGGGGAAGCATGAAGTGTTTCTAATTGATTTTTTTCTTTTTTAATCAAGGGCATAGGTTTAAGAAGGTGCGAGACATATGAGGACAGTGAGTTAGAGCCTCCCACACAGCAAACCTGAATTCAAGTCCCAGCTCTGCCTCTCTCAGCCATGTGACCTCAAGCAAGTGACTATACTCATCTGAACCAGTTTCTTCATCTGTAAAATGGGACAGGTATTTCACAGGGTTGTTTAAATGATTAAATGAGAGACCACATACACATAAAAAGGTATAAAATAAGTAGTCAATAAATGATATGTTTTTATGTATATACACACACATATATATATTTGCCACAATAACAACAAAGCTAAGTGAAAACTTCAAATTTTTACACATGTTAATTTTCTTTATCCTGTATATTTTTGGCCAAACACTAATGGAGATGACCCACTTTGAGGGAACTGATTTTCCTCTTGGTATAGCAAACACCAGGAAAGAGAAGACAGGAGAGGGGTGTTCAGTGGGTACCCTATATGCCCAGCACTGTCTGTGGACACTTGAGATTATGCTAGTGATTTAATATTTTCAAAATAACTCTATTTCAGAAAGAACTGATTAAATATGACTATAGGAAAGGATAATTGATCACACATTTAAAGTATTGTTATGCTTGTGGGAACACTCCTATCCTAGGAATTCTAATTGCATCTGTAAGACCACAGGAGAACTGTTTAAACAATCACGATTTGAACTCTTGATTCTCCCATATATAAACGTTGGTATAATTCCACTAAGTCACCTCTCAGGCAAAAAGACTACAGGGCAACTTTACCTTTGAGCACTAGGAGTAAATATAATGTAACAAGACCAATTTCTTCACAGGTATAACACAACTTCTACACACGAGTGTCCTCTTCTAAAAGTTACAAATCCACTTATTCAGATAATGCTACAACTGCTCAAACAGTTTGTAGAATTCTTTAAGAACTACTTTCTAATCCAATTCATGAGCTTCATAAGAAAATCAGTTTTACTACTTTATAATTACACTTTTTAAAAAAAGTTGTATTATCCAACTTGATCACCCACCTGATTTACCACCCTTGGCTCTGAACTGACTTGGCTGTTTCAGAAAATTAAATCCACCCTCAAAAGATGAAAATCGGCCATTGTTGAACATGTGCCACAGGCTCTGAAGGCCGTTTCCAACGAGGAGTCCAAAAATGTGTATGCTGTCCACTGGCTCCTCACCCACCGCATGCCACCAATCTCTAATCTTCCCCATTTGCAAAAATATCTCTAGGGCCCTGCTTCTTCCAAGCTCCCTCGCACCTCCTCTGCAAAGCAAAGCTCCTTAAAAGAGATGTTTATATTTAGGATCCCCAATTTTTCATCTGCCACCCACTCCTCAACTGACTGTAACCTGGCTTTGGCTCCAGTCGCTGAACTGCAACAACTCAAGAGATATCCAAAAGACAAAGGAAAGGACTTGATGGCTAAAGCCACAGACCTCTGCTCCAGATTTGTCCCAGCTTCTCTTGCAGCAGCAGAGCACAGGGTAGCTCACCCTTGCTTGGAACTTGTCGCCAACTTTGCTTTTCCTTTTCTTTGACGTCTCTAATAACCACCTTTTTTGCTGCGAACTCCACTTTTACCTAAGAAGCTTCCACCCTTAAAATGTTTGAGCTCTTCAGTCTATCCTTGGTCTTCTGCCCTTTACAGACTACATGCTTACCCTACATGCACTCATTCACTCTGGTGCCTGTAACTACCACTTTATGCACCTAATGGCTATCTGTAGTCCAGACTTCTTTCCTGAGTGCAAGGCCTATTTTTCTTTGTGTCTCTTGGCAACCTCCTTTTGGTACCCGAGGCACATAATATCCAAATTTTACTCATCTTTCCCCAACCAAGAATTTGTTGCTCATGTCCTTTAACTCATAATCTCAGTCTCCTGAATTTCACCTTGGCCTATGGTTATTGACACAATTTAAGGGCCATGTAGGGCCTACTAAGAGGTCTTCTCAGAGAATGAGGTAACAGTGTTAATTGCTTTTTCTTCTTTTTTAAAAAAATAATAAGACAAAAGCATACTGAAATCCTATTCATCCTTCAAGGTCAAGTTCAAAGATCACCTGCTCTTTAAAGCTTCCAAGTTTCTCACACTATATTACCTTCTCATCTGTGTTCATCTAGCACCTTTTTAAAAAAATCGAACCTTTTATTTTGAGACAATTATAGATTAACATGCACTTGTAAGAAATAATAGAAATGCTATGTACTCTTTATCCAGTTTCCAATGGTAAAATCTTACAAAACTATAGTACAACATCAAAACCAGGATACTGACATCGGTATAATGCACCAATCTTACTTAGATTTCCCATTCTTCCTTGTACTCATTTGAGTGTGTAAGTTCTACACACTACACAATCTTATTTACTGCATGTGTAGGTTCGTACGAACGCCACCTCAATCAAGATACTGAACATTACCACCATCTCAAGGATCCCTCAATCACACCCAACTTCCTCCTGCCCCACCTCTCTTAATCCCTGGCAACTAGAAATCTGTTTTCCAGTTCTAAAATTTGTCTTTTCAAAAGTGTTATATAAATGGACTCATGTGTAACCTTTAAGATAGGCTTTTTTAACCCAGCATGATTTCCTGGAGATCCATCTAAGCTATTTATTGTATCAACAGCTCATTCCTTTTTTATTGCTGAGTACCGTTACATGACATGAATGTACCACAGCTTGTTTAACCATTCACCTGTCAAAGGACATCTGGGTTGTTTCCAGTTTGGGGCTGTTATAAATAAAGCTGCTATAAAAATTCATGTACAGGTTTCTGTGAGAATGTAAGTTTTCCTTTCTCTGGGATAAATGCCCAGGAGTGCAATTACTGGGTTGTATGGTGGTTGTGTTTAGTTTTTAAAGAAACTGCCAAAGTGTTTCCAGAGTGGCCGTGCCATTATACGTTTCCACCGGCAATGCGTGAGTGACCCTCTTCCTCCACATCCTCACCAGCACTTGGTACTGCTTGGAACTTCTCACCAACTTGACCTTTTCCTTTTATCTTAGACATTCTGATAGGTGTGTATTGATGTCTCATTGTGGACTTAATTTGCATTCCATAGTGGCTAGTGATGTTAAACATCTTTTTATTTGCTCATTTGCCATTTGTGCATGTCTTCTGCTCATTTCCTAATTGGAATGCTTTTATACTGTTGAGTTTTAAAGGTTCTTTACACATTCTAGATACTAGTCCTTTGTTGGATACATGGTTTGCAAAATGTTTTCTCCCAGTCTGTAGCTCGTATTTTCATCCTCCTAAAGTCTTTCACAGACAAAAAGCTTTTAATTTTGATGAGATCCAACTTATCTATTCTTTTATGGATTGTACTTTTTGTGTCAAAGTCTAAGAACTCTTTACCTAGCACTACATCCTCTAAGTATTCTCCTATACTCTTTTCTATAAGTTTTATACTTTTATATTTTCTATTTAAGTCCATGATTCATTTCTGCATAAGGAAGGAGGTTTAGTTTGAGGTTTATTTATTTGCCTATGTACGCTGAATTCCTGCAGCACTATTTGTTGGAAAGGCTATCCTTCCTCACTGAATTGCTTCTGCTCCTCTGTCAAAAATTAGTTGGGCATATTAGTGGTAGTCTAATTCTGGGTTCTCCATTCTGTTCCATTAACATATGTGCCTATCCTTTGCAGGTTTTTTATAGATGCCCTTCATCAAGTTGAAGACATTCTTCTCTTTTCCTATGAGCTGAGCATTTTTAGTATGAGTGCATGTTGGACTTTTAAAAATGTCTTTTCTGTATCAACTGATCTGATCACATGATTTTTATTTTTTATTCTATTGATCTGGTAGATTACATGTATTGATTTTTAACAATAGCATTACTGAGATAAAAGTCATACACCATAAACTTTACCCTTTTATAGCATACAATTCAGAGTTTTTTAGTATATGTACAGAGTTGCGTAACTATCACCACTCTACCTAATTTTAGAACATGTTCATCACCCAAAACAGAAACTTTGTACCCAGAGCAGGGACCCCACATTTTCCCTTCTCTGCAGCCCTAACAACCGCTAATTGACTTTCTTTCTCTACAAATAACCTATTCTGGACATTTCATAAAATAGAGTAAAAAATGTGTGGCCTTTCGTGTCTGGCTTCATTGATTTCAAATGTTTTCAAGGTTCATCCATATTGCAGCATGGATGAACGTGAAGGAAGTATCAGTACTTCCTTCCTCTTTTTTTTTTTTTTTTTTTTGAGACAGAGTCTTACTCTGTTGCCCAGGCTAGAGTGCCATGGCATCAGCCTAGCTCACAGCAACCTCAAACTCCTGGGCTCAAGCAATCCTCCTGCCTCAGCCTCCCAAGTAGCTGGGACTACAGGCATGTGCCACCATGCCCAGCTAATTTTTTCTATATATATTTTTAGCTGTCCAATTAATTTCTTTCTATTTTTGGTAGAGACGGGGTCTCGCTCTTGCTCAGGCTGGTCTCAAACTCCTGAGCTCAAACGATCCACCTGCCTCAGCCTCCCAGAGTGCTAGGATTACAGGCATGAGCCACCGCACCCGGCCACTTCCTTCCTTTTCATGGTCAATAATATTCCACTGCATGGATACATCACATTTTGTTTATCCATTCATTAGCTGATGCACATTTGGGTTGTTTCCAATTTTTTGAATTACGCTGCTATGGACATTCATATGCAAGTTTTTGTGTGGATGTATCTTTAATTCTCTAGGAGTAGGATTGCTAGGTTACATGATAACTCCATGTTTAACACTTTGAGGAACTCCCAAACTGTTTTCCAAAATGGCTGCACCATTTAAATTCTCACCAGCAGTAGAAGAGGATTGCAATTCTCTATATACTCACCAACACTTGTTATCTATTTTTTTTCACAGCCATCCTAGTGGGTATACAGTGGTATCTCACTGTGGTTTTGATCTGCATCTTTGGTAATGACCAATGACGGTGAACACTTTTTCATATGCTTATTGCTCATTTGCATGTCTTCAAATTCTCTGCCCATTTAAAAATTTGTTTATTTGTCTTTTTATTGTTAAGTTGTAAGGGTTATTTATGTATTCTGGATACAAGTCCTTTATCAGATACATAATTTACCAAGAATTTTTTCACTTTCTTGATGGTGTCCTTTGAAACACCAAAGTTTTTAATTTTGATGAAGTCCAATTTATCTATTTTTTTTCTGTTGTCGCTTGACTTTTGCCCAATCCAAGGTCACAAAGGTTTGCTCCTTTGTTTTTTCCTCAGAGATTTATAGTTTCAGCTCTTAATTGATGTTTATGATCCACTTTAAATTAATTTTCATATATAGTAAATTTACTGGTTTTGAATGTCAAATCAGTCTTGCGTACCTGGAATAAATCATTCTTAGACCAGCTTATTGAAGGGGGAAAAGAGAAAAACAATACTATGTCAGAGTTTATAATTTTCTTTTATCCTATCAGTTTTTGTTTCATATAGTTTGAGACTCTGTTGTTTGGTGTGTATACATGTAGGATCATATGTCTTCTTAGGTGAATTAAGTCTTTTAACATTATGTAATGCCCCTCTCTGTCTCTAGTAATTCTGTTTGCTTGACATCTACTTTATCTGATAACAACATAGCAAATCCTGCTTGTTTTAAATTAATATTTGCATGGTATATCTTTTTTTCATGCTTTTACTTTCAACCTACCTGTGCTATTGTATCTTAAATGAGTTTGTTGTAGATATGTAACTGTTGGATCATGCTTTTTTTCATCCATTCTATAGATCTGCCTATTAATTGGTATATTTAGGCCATTTACATTAAAAGCAATTATTAATCCCTAGGGATTAAGTTGCTATTTTATATTTTGTTTTATGTTTGTTTCTTCTCTTTCTTGTTACACTGCTTCTCTTTTCTTACCTTCCTGTGGGTTAAATGCACATTTCTTTTTTGGATTCCATCTGGATTTATTTTCAGTGTTTTTTAGGGTATCACTTGCATAGTTTTCTTAGTGTTTGTTCTAGGTGCTATAATATATATGTGATAAGTAACTTAATCACATATATATTATTTATCAGAGTCTACTGGCATCAACATATTACCACTATAAGGGTAGAAACCTTAATTAGGTTCCTTTACCCTCTCCACTTTTAATGTATAATTAAGTATTTCTCCCATAAACATTGGGCACTACTTTTGATATTGTTATAGTTTTTGCTTCAGCCATCAAACATGGTTTAAGAAACTCGCGAGCAGGGTAGTCTACTACGTTTGCCCTTATTTTTACCCACCCTGATATTCTTCTTTCTATTCTGAAATTCCAAAGCTTCTTTTGTTGTCATTTTCTTTTTTTTTACAGACTTTCCTTTAGCTATCCTTTAACGGCAGGCTGACTAGCAACAAATTCTCTTCATTTTGTTTTGTCTGAGAATATTTTCATTTCTTCTTTATTTTTGAAGGATATTTTCACTGGATATAAAATTCATGACAGTTCTTTTCTTTCACTACTTGAAAAATGTTGTTCCACTTCCTTCTGGCTTCCATGCTTTTGAATGAGAAATTCTTGTCATTTGAATTGGTGTTCCTCTGTAAGTAATACAAAATTTCTCTCCGCTTAAATAATTTGTTTTTATTTAGTTTTCAGAAGTTTAAATATGATGTACCCTGGCACAGATTTATTTGGGTTTATGCTATTTGGAGTTTGCTCAGCTTATTGAAACTATAAGCTTTGGCCAAATTTGGGACATTATCAGGCATTATTTCTTTGAATACTTTTCCAGTCCCATTCACTCTTTCCTCTTATTCTGGGCCTCCAGTGAGTGATACAAATGTCAACTCCTTTGTAATTGTCCCACAAGTCCCTGTTGTCCTGACTAGGTAAATTCTGCTGATCTGTCTTTAAGTTCACTTATTCTAACCTGTCATAGAATCCACTGAGTTTTTTTATTTTAGTGAAAATATTTTTCACTTCTATATATTCTACTTGGTTCTTTTTTAAAAACTTTTACTTCTTTGCTGAGATTTTCTATTTTTCATTTGTCTCAAAAGAATTCATAATTATTTGTTACAGCATTTTTATATGGTTGCTTTAAAATCCTTGTCAGATAATTATAAAGCCTAATTCATCTTGGT
Organism: Indri indri; assembly: GCA_004363605.1. Taxonomy (NCBI): domain Eukaryota; kingdom Metazoa; phylum Chordata; class Mammalia; order Primates; family Indriidae; genus Indri; species Indri indri. The sequence continues at coordinate 3,319 of RJWJ010008244.1, read as the reverse complement.
GTTGGTATCATTGTCTTTTCTCATTCAAATTGTGATTTTCCTGGTTCTTGGAATAACAAGGGATCTTCTTTTGCATTTTAGACATTCTGAATATTAAACCATGAGACTCTGGATCCTCTTAATCTTTTTTTTTTAGTAGGCAGTCCCCTACTGAGGACTAGCACAAGGGATAAGTAGGTGTGCATGTTCAGCTTCCTGCTGGGCCCTGCTCTACCAACACAGCAAAAGTGGAGCGCTGACTCACAGTGCCTCATTGCAGATGGTCAGGTGGAAGTTTAGCTCTCCTCATGGCTCTGCTGCCATCTTCCTGGTGAAAGAGGGGCACCAACTCCCACTATCTCATTGCCTCCAAGTGCTTGCTGCCTCTAGGAAAAGGAAAAGCTAAAGTCTGGCATACATACTGCTTTGCTGCTGCAGTTCGGGGGCAGAAGCTCAGCTCCCCATTTATAGCTATAGTAAGTGAATGCCAAATATCCCCACCTCCCAGCACTTTGTTTATGCTGATAGGAAGTGGAGGCTTAGCTCACACTGGGTCTTGCTGGCACCAGGGGGTGTATCATGGTGACTCACCCTGCCTCATTAAGTTTCTTTGCTACTAGGTAGGGATAGAGGATCATCTCACTACTGGAACCGGTTGGTACTACTATGGTAGAAGAATTGGGGCACTGCCTACTTTAGCTGGATGGAGGACAGAAGATGAGCTCTACCCTCAGCTCTGCCAAAACCACCCCAGATAGAGGGGAATTCAAACACAATCTGCCTCTAATGAATGAGAAATGGAGTCAACTCCTTGCTTGGTCCTGGAGACACTATCCCAGTAGGGAAATTGGTACATGCCTGTTTCCACTGAGAAGGGGATAAAAAAAATAGCTCCTCACTTGTTTCTGCTGACATTACTCTGCCAGGAGAATCAGAGTGCCACCACTGCTTCTGCTGTGCAGGCAGTGGAAGATTAGCTACCACTGGAGCACCACTGCTTAGTTTCGCACCATAGGATGGCAGTGTGTGTCACATTAACATCTTACTCAGCCATACTGAAACTGCAGTGGCGCGTGCTTGTGAGAGAGAGAGACAGAGAGAGAGAAGAGAGGAGAGAGAAGAGAGGAGAGAGAGAGAGAGACAAAGGCTTTTTTATTGGTGTTGGGCTGGCATAGAGTAGGTATTGCCAAAAAGATTTTCTGTTGTTAGACCATTCTTTTCCTGGTCCTTTGACTAGAGGAGACAAGTTTTTCTTAGAGATTACTTTTCCTGTGCTTTTTAGCCATTCCAGATTGGTGGCTTGTGCAGCACCCTGTCTGGGAAATGCAGGAAGCAATAAGGAAACCCAGGGGAATTATTGCCACATTGTTCTTGAAGTCTTGAGATTCCGAGGCAGTTGCCTTCATTTTTCAACCTTTTCAGAATCTCCCTATTCTTGTTTGTTGTGTGATGTCCATGTTTTTAGCTGTAAGAAGGAGGATCTAGGAGGAATGGGTATATTTCATCTTTGCCAGAAATGGAAGATGTTTGACCCTTATTTTCTTGGTAATTTTAACTTTTTATTCTGTAAGATGTTTTCCTACCTAATTTTCCCACCACACTGCAATCTCTTTGAAAGTATCAGACCATGTTTTATCAATATTCATTTTCCTAGGAATTTTTTTTTTTTTTTTAAAGACTCAGTCCCAGAACGTGCTAAAAAATACATTATAATAGGCACCAGCGGTAGTAGGAGGTGGTGGAGCGATGACTGCCCTCCATCCCAACCACCAAGAGTAGCAAGCAAGTCACTTAAGGTCAGTGCACAGGGTCTGGGAGCACCAGGCCGCTTCGGGCAGCTCTCCCAGGCCCTGGGTGGCTGGTGGCGTGCCCTAGTCCTGCTGCCAGGGAAGCTGAGGCTGGAGCGGATAATTATTCAGCTGTTCGCCATAGGGCTTTTCAAGGCGGGGCTGGCGCAGTGGCCTGAGTTTCGGATGCATGACGGGGTCTTGTGGCCGAGGCCAGCGCGGGAGGCCACCGCGAGTTTGAAGTGTGGCCCCTGTGGGCTGGGAGGAAGGAGGTTGCTGCCAGGGCCGTGCAGGGTGCCCGGGGTCCTGGAAGGAGGGCTCTTGGGGCTCACAGTTTAACTGGAAAAGGAGATTTGGAGTTGAGTACAGAGACACCAAGAGGCCATTTACAAATGGGAATACCACAACAGAGGCTCAAAAAAGCCGGGGCCCTGAGTTTGCTTCCCAAGAGTTTGAAGAATCCAGGGGCAACCAGAAGTCGTGGAGAGTTAGCCAGTAAGAATTATTGTGTGGAAAATAATGGCAGGTAGCATTTCCTGAAAATCTGTTAAGCGCCTGCATATTTCCAAGTCCTTTATATTCGTTATCACTACACTTTACCGTAACACTACTAAGCAGTTATTATTCCCATTTTACACTGCAGGAAACTGAGACCGAAAGAGGCTAAGTAAAACCCTTATCTCACTGAGAGAGCCATTTAGGAGGAGAAATACAACAGTAACGGATGGTCTGTTACAGAACACCGGGGAGTTACGCTGTGGCTGCTACTGTGAAATTGAAATAATTTGGTTGTGTAACACCCGCATTTCTTTTTCTTTTTTTTTTTTTCAGACGGAGTCTCACTCTGTCACCTGGGGCCTAGAGTGCTGTGGTATCAGCCTAGCCCACAGCCACCTCAAACTCCTGGGCTCAAGTGATCCGCCTGCCTCAGCCTCCCGAATAGCTGGGACTACAGGCGTGCGCCACCACACCCAGCTAATTTTTTCCATTTTTAGTAGTGACAGGGTCTCACTCTTGCTCAGGCTGGTCTTGAACTCCTGACCTCCAGTGATCCTCCTGCCTCGGCTTCCCAGAGTGCTAGGACTACAGGTGTCAGCCAGCACGCCTGGCCACATCCTCGTTTCTTGATAAGCTTGTGGCTTACTGGTATTGAGGATGTAGTCCTATTGAGTTGTTTGCTTGGAAAATACAAATTTCATTTTAATAATTGGTTTCAGTAAAACCTGTGTGGGAAACATTGCTAAAAAAAAAATTGTATAGTTTGATTATGTAATAAACAGTTTAAGTATAAAAAATACATTATATTGAATAAAATTAGTACATATTCTACAAACTCCTAAACAAAACCTTCTTTGCCTTTTTCCTTCCCCTCTTCTGTTATCCTGTACATATTTATTTATATGTATCATTTATTATATGCCAAGTACTGAGTTAGCTCCTAGAAATAGAAAAGTAAGATCCTAGCCAGGTGCTGCACACCTATAGTCCCCGCTACCTGGGAGGCAGGGTTGCCACTTGAGTCTAGGAGTTCAAGGCCAACCTGGGTAACATAG